>CM043717.1:827346-926121 GCA_023969325.1 Oryzias curvinotus
CCCCTAGTCCCATTATCGGACACAGATCACTTTTGACACAAGTTTCTCGCAAGGAATGTGTCCGAATTCAGAGCGCAGTTTGTAGCGCACCTGTGATTTGCGGCAGCAGATTCGAGCACACGCAGAAGCACATTTGAGCAGTTGGAATCACAGATTTGAAGTTGTAACTCTAAATGAACACATGCAAATGGGAATTTGTCAGTTCACACCAGAAGATTTTTACACACAGATGCAGATTTTTGATGCACAAGTATTCAGATTCTATATTACAAGTTCTCAAATCAAATTTACAAGTGCGTTCTTTTTGACACATTTTTACCTTCATAGAGTTGGCTGACGAATTCGACAGCGATGAAGACGGGGATGAGGCGGACACGATCGCCGACCTCCTAACTTCAGGCAGTTCAGTGCTGGAGGATGACAGCCCGGGTGAGGCAGAGTGCGATAACAGCACCTCTGCCCCGGCTCCAGCTTCAGCGGGGGGACGCGATGTTACAGGGCCGGAGCTGGCTGGTGACGGGGCTGAGCCACCAGCGGCCCTTGTAGACTCACCTCACCCAACGCAGCAGGTTTCTAAGGTTAACTGTTACCCTGAAACATACAGAAAATTGGCTTACTGGGATCTGGAAGTGGAGAAAAGGCGTCTTATTGTTGGGGATTCAAATTTGTCCAGGATTCCAGACTACTCCATCCCAGATCTACAGATCGAGAGTTATCCAGGTGCTAATTTTCGCCATATGCGGGCTTTATTTGAGATAGCCCTCGTTCCGGGTAACTTAGGGGTTCCGGATGTGGTTATTGCAGCCGGCATCAACGCCAGAAGTCGGAACATTAAAGAAACCGCTGTTAAACAGCTCCAGCAGGCTCTGAAGATGGCTAAACACAGATGTCCATCTGCTGTCATTTGGGTTCCCCTAGTTAATTTTTCTAGTAATTTATCTGAAATGGAGCAGAATGACATGATACTATTAAATCAGCATATTGAAAAAAATATGAGACACATCCCCCTGCTGGAGGATTCTCATTTTGCAACAGAAGAAGATGCAATTAGCTGGACCCAGGATACGGCAAGAGCAATCTTGGAACATTGGAGGTCCTATTTAAAGTGGAATGTCCACTAAGTCCATTTAGGGTGGAGTTTGAAAGGGGACAGCCCCTTAGATCTCAAATTAACATGGTTTTTATTATAAAATGTTGCCCTGACAGAATAACAAAGTGACCTCCTCAATAAAGGTGTGACTCTTATTCAGTAACGTTCAAAAAAATCTGATCCAAAACACAAGATTGTAGTTATCTTATTTCCTTTTCCTTGGGTGATAAACATTTGGTGGGACAAACCAAAACTTCTGTTAGCACAAACATGTGACAACATAAATATAATATTGTTCATAATAGAGGTGCATACCCCACTGGTCGAGCAATTTCTTATGACCCAGGGTTTTGTTTAGGATGAACAGTGTGAGAGATGTTGTTATCATTGTTACTGTTTTTATGGTTATGGTTATCATTGTTATTTTATCTATGTTTACTATTATTTTTTTAACCCTACCCCTAACCTTGCCTCTAACCCTAACCTTAACTTAATTTTAACCCTAATCCCAACCGTTTTGCAGTGTTTATAAATCCAAATAATCCTAATAAGAAATCAATAACTGAGTGGGGAGAAAAAGGTTTGATTCACGTGTCCTTTTGCCTGGTACAGCAGCATGCAGGCAGGGGAGGGGCTGGGAACACGCAGGGCCCATGCCTTAGGACACGCGGGGCCCACGAGGCCGACGCGTGCTCCTTGGTAAGACAGTGGGAATAAAAGAGCCCCCCCTTTTGTCTCTCACTTCACTTTTCCGCCTGTTCAGCCAAGTTGTAGCTGTTGTGATGTGCATTGAGCCTGATGAAGGCAGATTTTGGCCGAAACGCGTAGCGCGAGCACATATTATTCAAATTTTGTATTGTTTATTTTTTTTACGTTTTTTATGAATAAAAAACCCTTCTTTAAGTGGTTGTCCCGCTTTTGCTTTTTTCCCTTCCCTCGATCAGGCAGAGGCCCTGATCACCGCCTGCAGAGCGGACTCGGAGCGGCGGAGTCCAGCGTCACCGACGCCACCACCGGTAAGGTCTGACAGCCACCGGGAGCCACGCACATCAGGGGTAGGAAAAAAGAAGAAACGTCAACCTGAGCAGGCCTCCATAAGCATTCAAGCTGAATGTTACGAGACTGCAAGCCGATCAGTTGGAACTATGACGGACAGGAGACCCATTTGGCCTCTAGATGCAGTTCCTGCAGCCGCTCCTAAGGAGCAGCGCGGACCGCGAGTGGCAACCAGCCGCAACCCCTTCGTGGTGCGGGAGGATTTTCTCCTTCATAATGTGGAGATGACTTCACCCCCTGCCCCCAGACCGGCGGCGCGGGCGCCGCCTTCCCGAGCTTCAGTACCGGACAGCTCCCAGGAGGAGGACAGCTCCGACGGAGATAAGAACCGCGGCGAAACGCGTAGCGCGAGCACATTTTATTCAAATTTTGTATTGTTTCTTTTTTTTACGTGCGCTACAACTGCGCTCTGAATTCTGGCACATTCCTTGCGAGAAACTTGTGTCAAAAGTGATCTGTGTCCGATAATGGGACTGGGGGGAGGGAGGGTAAGAGGAGGCGGAGTCAACCAATCTGAGTGCTGGATTCGGAGAACTTGGTAAAGTTTGAAAGATCTTCACAGATTCACACTTCCTGCTTCAATAACTCTTCTGATAAACGTTCAAATGTGACAGCAAGTCTCTCAATCATTTTGTATGAACACAGAGAGTGAACTAAAAATGCATTTCTACAGAAAAACTTAGTTTTCTCCTGCATTTTAATGAGAAGTGATCTCTTCGTGCTTTAAATGCAGACAAGCAGCTAGACGGCTGTGAACGGACAGGATCAGGAAGATGATCATCTTTGTTGTAGCAGGACAACAGGGCCAGGGCTATTGAGCAGCTTTATTATAAATCATATGGATAAACATTTGAAAAGAAATATTAGATTAGATAAACGCGTTCTCCGCGACGTTCCAGGCGACGGCGCGGCTGTGGCGCGCGGCTGTGGCGCGAGCGACAGGCGTGCTCCGCCGTCGGTCAGCAGGATCCTCGCTTCTTCTTTCCTCCGCTGAGCGAAGGCGTAGACCTCGCTGTCTGTCAGCGGGATCCTTGCGGGATCCTTAGATAAACGCGTTCTCCGCGACGTTCCAGGCGACGGTGCGGCGGCGCGCAGCTGTGGCGGACTCAGCCCGC
Source organism: Oryzias curvinotus (assembly GCA_023969325.1). Classification (NCBI taxonomy): domain Eukaryota; kingdom Metazoa; phylum Chordata; class Actinopteri; order Beloniformes; family Adrianichthyidae; genus Oryzias; species Oryzias curvinotus. The sequence goes on from CM043717.1 coordinate 830,608, forward strand.
TGAGCAACGGCTGGCCGCTGACTGAGCGAGGGCGTAGCGCGTCGCTGGTACGCGACACCGCGGCCAGCTGCTGAGCTCCGGAGGAAATAAGAAGCAAGGATCCCCCTGACAGACGGCGAGGTCTGGCACTCTGATTGGTTGACTCCGCCTCCTCTTACCCTCCCTCTCCCCCTAGTCCCATTATTGGACACAGATCACTTTTGACACAAGTTTCTCGCGAGGAATGTGTCAGAATTCAGAGCGCAGTTGTAGCGCACCTGTGATTTGCGGCAGCAGATTCGAGCACACGCAGAAGCACATTTGAATAAAAAACCCTTCTTTAAGTGGTTGTCCCGCTTTTGCTTTTTTTCCCTTCCCTCGATCAGGCAGAGGTCCTGATCACCGCCTGCAGAGCTGGACTCGGAGCGGCGGAGTCCAGCGTCACCGACGCCACCACCGGTAAGGTCTGACAGCCACCGGGAGCCACGCACATCAGGCGGAAGAAAAAAGAAGAAACGTCAACCTGAGCAGGCCTCCATAAGCATTCAAGCTGAATGTTACGAGACTGCAAGCCGATCAGTTGGAACTATGACGGACAGGAGACCCATTTGGCCTCTAGATGCAGTTCCTGGAGCCGCTCCTAAGGAGCAGCGCGGACCGCGAGTGGCAACCAGCCGCAACCCCTTCGAAGTGCGGGAGGATTTTCTCCTTCATAATGTGGAGATGACTTCACCCCCTGCCCCCAGACCGGCGGCGCGGGCGCCGCCTTCCCGAGCTTCAGTACCGGACAGCTCCAAGGAGGAGGACAGCTCCGACGGAGATAAGAACCGCGGCGAAACGCGTAGCGCGAGCACATTTTATTCACATTTTGTATTGTTTCTTTTTTTTACGTTTTTTATGAATAAAAAACCCTTCTTTAAGTGGTTGTCCCGCTTTTGCTTTTTTCCCTTCCCTCGATCAGGCAGAGGTCCTGATCACCGCCTGCAGAGCGGACTCGGAGCGGCGGAGTCCAGCGTCACCGACGCCACCACCGGTAAGGTCTGACAGCCACCGGGAGCCACGCACATCAGGGGAGGAAAAAAGAAGAAACGTCAACCTGAGCAGGCCTCCATAAGCATTCAAGCTGAATGTTACGAGACTGCAAGCCGATCAGTTGGAACTATGACGGACAGGAGACCCATTTGGCCTCTAGATGCAGTTCCTGCAGCCGCTCCTAAGGAGCAGCGCGGACCGCGAGTGGCAACCAGCCGCAACCCCTTCGTGGTGCGGGAGGATTTTCTCCTTCATAATGTGGAGATGACTTCACCCCCTGCCCCCAGACCGGCGGCGCGGGCGCCGCCTTCCCGAGCTTCAGTACCGGACAGCTCCCAGGAGGAGGACAGCTCCGACGGAGATAAGAACCGCGGCGAAGCGCGTAGCGCGAGCACATTTTATTCAAATTTTGTATTGTTTATTTTTTTACGTTTTTTATGAATAAAAAACCCTTCTTTAAGTGGTTGTCCCGCTTTTGCTTTTTTTCCTTTTTCATTTTCCAAATACCGAACCTTTTCCTGGGTGAAAAAGCGTAACACCTGCCATGCACTTCTACGACGGAGATGAAGATGGAGGTGCTTGGACCACGGTGCGCTACGGGAGAAGACGCTACAATAATCCCCCGTGCGCTGAACTTTAATTACTGGGGCCGACCGGACCGCGGAATGGACCGTGCATTTCCCGTCTCCGGCTGGAAGAGGGCACCAAGGTTCACGAATTTTGGCTGGAGTAGGGCTTCACATTCAAATCCTGACTGGCCAGTGCCTCCTGCGTATACGGTGGACCCCGACCTTATTTTCCACAGCCCCGCTCTTATGCAGCAGCAGTCCGGGGCTCACCAACCAGATGTGCAACAAGGTTTGGACCCCCAGCAGATGTTGGGCAGGACCTCCAGCGACCTGCAGATGAAAGACTTGGACAGCTTATCCGCAAATTACATGCGGTAGTAAAGATGGTGCATCATTTACAAAATGTGACAATCGCGCCGGACAGGTCTGAACCTCTGATGATTACTCGTACAGTAGACTCATTAGCCTCGCTGATCAAACCCGCTGATCCCACGGATGATGTTTTAGACCTCATTGAGGGCAACGCAAAAAACTTGGGACAGATCACATTGCAGATACTCCAGGAACACTATCAGCAGAGGCTGGAGAAACTGCTTCAGGATCTCCCAGGTGATTTAACCCAAGATTGGAGGGAAGCCTTCACCGTGGCGACACGATGGGCTCGCAGAAATCTACCTCGGATCACACAGGATGTCCTCGATCAGGCAGAGGCCCTGATCACCGCCTGCAGAGCGGACTCGGAGCGGCGGAGTCCAGCGTCACCGACGCCACCACCGGTAAGGTCTGACAGCCACCGGGAGCCACGCACATCAGGGGTAGGAAAAAAGAAGAAACGTCAACCTGAGCAGGCCTCCATAAGCATTCAAGCTGAATGTTACGAGACTGCAAGCCGATCAGTTGGAACTATGACGGACAGGAGACCCATTTGGCCTCTAGATGCAGTTCCTGCAGCCGCTCCTAAGGAGCAGCGCGGACCGCGAGTGGCAACCAGCCGCAACCCCTTCGTGGTGCGGGAGGATTTTCTCCTTCATAATGTGGAGATGACTTCACCCCCTGCCCCCAGACCGGCGGCGCGGGCGCCGCCTTCCCGAGCTTCAGTACCGGACAGCTCCCAGGAGGAGGACAGCTCCGACGGAGATAAGAACCGCGGCGAAACGCGTAGCGCGAGCACATTTTATTCAAATTTTGTATTGTTTCTTTTTTTTACGTGCGCTACAACTGCGCTCTGAATTCTGGCACATTCCTTGCGAGAAACTTGTGTCAAAAGTGATCTGTGTCCGATAATGGGACTGGGGGGAGGGAGGGTAAGAGGAGGCGGAGTCAACCAATCTGAGTGCTGGATTCGGAGAACTTGGTAAAGTTTGAAAGATCTTCACAGATTCACACTTCCTGCTTCAATAACTCTTCTGATAAACGTTCAAATGTGACAGCAAGTCTCTCAATCATTTTGTATGAACACAGAGAGTGAACTAAAAATGCATTTCTACAGAAAAACTTAGTTTTCTCCTGCATTTTAATGAGAAGTGATCTCTTCGTGCTTTAAATGCAGACAAGCAGCTAGACGGCTGTGAACGGACAGGATCAGGAAGATGATCATCTTTGTTGTAGCAGGACAACAGGGCCAGGGCTATTGAGCAGCTTTATTATAAATCATATGGATAAACATTTGAAAAGAAATATTAGATTAGATAAACGCGTTCTCCGCGACGTTCCAGGCGACGGCGCGGCTGTGGCGCGCGGCTGTGGCGCGAGCGACAGGCGTGCTCCGCCGTCGGTCAGCAGGATCCTCGCTTCTTCTTTCCTCCGCTGAGCGAAGGCGTAGACCTCGCTGTCTGTCAGCGGGATCCTTGCGGGATCCTTAGATAAACGCGTTCTCCGCGACGTTCCAGGCGACGGTGCGGCGGCGCGCAGCTGTGGCGGACTCAGCCCGCTGAGCAACGGCTGGCCGCTGACTGAGCGAGGGCGTAGCGCGTCGCTGGTACGCGACACCGCGGCCAGCTGCTGAGCTCCGGAGGAAATAAGAAGCAAGGATCCCCCTGACAGACGGCGAGGTCTGGCACTCTGATTGGTTGACTCCGCCTCCTCTTACCCTCCCTCTCCCCCTAGTCCCATTATTGGACACAGATCACTTTTGACACAAGTTTCTCGCGAGGAATGTGTCAGAATTCAGAGCGCAGTTGTAGCGCACCTGTGATTTGCGGCAGCAGATTCGAGCACACGCAGAAGCACATTTGAATAAAAAACCCTTCTTTAAGTGGTTGTCCCGCTTTTGCTTTTTTCCCTTCCCTCGATCAGGCAGAGGTCCTGATCACCGCCTGCAGAGCGGACTCGGAGCGGCGGAGTCCAGCGTCACCGACGCCACCACCGGTAAGGTCTGACAGCCACCGGGAGCCACGCACATCAGGCGGAAGAAAAAAGAAGAAACGTCAACCTGAGCAGGCCTCCATAAGCATTCAAGCTGAATGTTACGAGACTGCAAGCCGATCAGTTGGAACTATGACGGACAGGAGACCCATTTGGCCTCTAGATGCAGTTCCTGCAGCCGCTCCTAAGGAGCAGCGCGGACCGCGAGTGGCAACCAGCCGCAACCCCTTCGTGGTGCGGGAGGATTTTCTCCTTCATAATGTGGAGATGACTTCACCCCCTGCCCCCAGACCGGCGGCGCGGGCGCCGCCTTCCCGAGCTTCAGTACCGGACAGCTCCCAGGAGGAGGACAGCTCCGACGGAGATAAGAACCGCGGCGAAAGCGCGTAGCGCGAGCACATTTTATTCAAATTTTGTATTGTTTATTTTTTTACGTTTTTTATGAATAAAAAAACCCTTCTTTAAGTGGTTGTCCCGCTTTTGCTTTTTTTCCTTTTTCATTTTCCAAATACCGAACCTTTTCCTGGGTGAAAAAGCGTAACACCTGCCATGCACTTCTACGACGGAGATGAAGATGGAGGTGCTTGGACCACGGTGCGCTACGGGAGAAGACGCTACAATAATCCCCCGTGCGCTGAACTTTAATTACTGGGGCCGACCGGACCGCGGAATGGACCGTGCATTTCCCGTCTCCGGCTGGAAGAGGGCACCAAGGTTCACGAATTTTGGCTGGAGTAGGGCTTCACATTCAAATCCTGACTGGCCAGTGCCTCCTGCGTATACGGTGGACCCCGACCTTATTTTCCACAGCCCCGCTCTTATGCAGCAGCAGTCCGGGGCTCACCAACCAGATGTGCAACAAGGTTTGGACCCCCAGCAGATGTTGGGCAGGACCTCCAGCGACCTGCAGATGAAAGACTTGGACAGCTTATCCGCAAATTACATGCGGTAGTAAAGATGGTGCATCATTTACAAAATGTGACAATCGCGCCGGACAGGTCTGAACCTCTGATGATTACTCGTACAGTAGACTCATTAGCCTCGCTGATCAAACCCGCTGATCCCACGGATGATGTTTTAGACCTCATTGAGGGCAACGCAAAAAACTTGGGACAGATCACATTGCAGATACTCCAGGAACACTATCAGCAGAGGCTGGAGAAACTGCTTCAGGATCTCCCAGGTGATTTAACCCAAGATTGGAGGGAAGCCTTCACCGTGGCGACACGATGGGCTCGCAGAAATCTACCTCGGATCACACAGGATGTCCTCGATCAGGCAGAGGCCCTGATCACCGCCTGCAGAGCGGACTCGGAGCGGCGGAGTCCAGCGTCACCGACGCCACCACCGGTAAGGTCTGACAGCCACCGGGAGCCACGCACATCAGGGGTAGGAAAAAAGAAGAAACGTCAACCTGAGCAGGCCTCCATAAGCATTCAAGCTGAATGTTACGAGACTGCAAGCCGATCAGTTGGAACTATGACGGACAGGAGACCCATTTGGCCTCTAGATGCAGTTCCTGCAGCCGCTCCTAAGGAGCAGCGCGGACCGCGAGTGGCAACCAGCCGCAACCCCTTCGTGGTGCGGGAGGATTTTCTCCTTCATAATGTGGAGATGACTTCACCCCCTGCCCCCAGACCGGCGGCGCGGGCGCCGCCTTCCCGAGCTTCAGTACCGGACAGCTCCCAGGAGGAGGACAGCTCCGACGGAGATAAGAACCGCGGCGAAACGCGTAGCGCGAGCACATTTTATTCAAATTTTGTATTGTTTCTTTTTTTTACGTGCGCTACAACTGCGCTCTGAATTCTGGCACATTCCTTGCGAGAAACTTGTGTCAAAAGTGATCTGTGTCCGATAATGGGACTGGGGGGAGGGAGGGTAAGAGGAGGCGGAGTCAACCAATCTGAGTGCTGGATTCGGAGAACTTGGTAAAGTTTGAAAGATCTTCACAGATTCACACTTCCTGCTTCAATAACTCTTCTGATAAACGTTCAAATGTGACAGCAAGTCTCTCAATCATTTTGTATGAACACAGAGAGTGAACTAAAAATGCATTTCTACAGAAAAACTTAGTTTTCTCCTGCATTTTAATGAGAAGTGATCTCTTCGTGCTTTAAATGCAGACAAGCAGCTAGACGGCTGTGAACGGACAGGATCAGGAAGATGATCATCTTTGTTGTAGCAGGACAACAGGGCCAGGGCTATTGAGCAGCTTTATTATAAATCATATGGATAAACATTTGAAAAGAAATATTAGATTAGATAAACGCGTTCTCCGCGACGTTCCAGGCGACGGCGCGGCTGTGGCGCGCGGCTGTGGCGCGCGGCTGTGGCACGAGCGACAGGCGTGCTCCGCCGTCGGTCAGCAGGATCCTCGCTTCTTCTTTCCTCCGCTGAGCGAAGGCGTAGACCTCGCTGTCTGTCAGCGGGATCCTTGCGGGATCCTTAGATAAACGCGTTCTCCGCGACGTTCCAGGCGACGGTGCGGCGGCGCGCAGCTGTGGCGGACTCAGCCCGCTGAGCAACGGCTGGCCGCTGACTGAGCGAGGGCGTAGCGCGTCGCTGGTACGCGACACCGCGGCCAGCTGCTGAGCTCCGGAGGAAATAAGAAGCAAGGATCCCCCTGACAGACGGCGAGGTCTGGCACTCTGATTGGTTGACTCCGCCTCCTCTTACCCTCCCTCTCCCCCTAGTCCCATTATTGGACACAGATCACTTTTGACACAAGTTTCTCGCAAGGAATGTGTCAGAATTCAGAGCGCAGTTGTAGCGCACCTGTGATTTGCGGCAGCAGATTCGAGCACACGCAGAAGCACATTTGAATAAAAAACCCTTCTTTAAGTGGTTGTCCCGCTTTTGCTTTTTTCCCTTCCCTCGATCAGGCAGAGGCCCTGATCACCGCCTGCAGAGCGGACTCGGAGCGGCGGAGTCCAGCGTCATGAATAAAAAAACCCTTCTTTAAGTGGTTGTCCCGCTTTTGCTTTTTTTCCTTTTTCATTTTCCAAATACCGAACCTTTTCCTGGGTGAAAAAGCGTAACACCTGCCATGCACTTCTACGACGGAGATGAAGATGGAGGTGCTTGGACCACGGTGCGCTACGGGAGAAGACGCTACAATAATCCCCCGTGCGCTGAACTTTAATTACTGGGGCCGACCGGACCGCGGAATGGACCGTGCATTTCCCGTCTCCGGCTGGAAGAGGGCACCAAGGTTCACGAATTTTGGCTGGAGTAGGGCTTCACATTCAAATCCTGACTGGCCAGTGCCTCCTGCGTATACGGTGGACCCCGACCTTATTTTCCACAGCCCCGCTCTTATGCAGCAGCAGTCCGGGGCTCACCAACCAGATGTGCAACAAGGTTTGGACCCCCAGCAGATGTTGGGCAGGACCTCCAGCGACCTGCAGATGAAAGACTTGGACAGCTTATCCGCAAATTACATGCGGTAGTAAAGATGGTGCATCATTTACAAAATGTGACAATCGCGCCGGACAGGTCTGAACCTCTGATGATTACTCGTACAGTAGACTCATTAGCCTCGCTGATCAAACCCGCTGATCCCACGGATGATGTTTTAGACCTCATTGAGGGCAACGCAAAAAACTTGGGACAGATCACATTGCAGATACTCCAGGAACACTATCAGCAGAGGCTGGAGAAACTGCTTCAGGATCTCCCAGGTGATTTAACCCAAGATTGGAGGGAAGCCTTCACCGTGGCGACACGATGGGCTCGCAGAAATCTACCTCGGATCACACAGGATGTCCTCGATCAGGCAGAGGCCCTGATCACCGCCTGCAGAGCGGACTCGGAGCGGCGGAGTCCAGCGTCACCGACGCCACCACCGGTAAGGTCTGACAGCCACCGGGAGCCACGCACATCAGGGGTAGGAAAAAAGAAGAAACGTCAACCTGAGCAGGCCTCCATAAGCATTCAAGCTGAATGTTACGAGACTGCAAGCCGATCAGTTGGAACTATGACGGACAGGAGACCCATTTGGCCTCTAGATGCAGTTCCTGCAGCCGCTCCTAAGGAGCAGCGCGGACCGCGAGTGGCAACCAGCCGCAACCCCTTCGTGGTGCGGGAGGATTTTCTCCTTCATAATGTGGAGATGACTTCACCCCCTGCCCCCAGACCGGCGGCGCGGGCGCCGCCTTCCCGAGCTTCAGTACCGGACAGCTCCCAGGAGGAGGACAGCTCCGACGGAGATAAGAACCGCGGCGAAACGCGTAGCGCGAGCACATTTTATTCAAATTTTGTATTGTTTCTTTTTTTTACGTGCGCTACAACTGCGCTCTGAATTCTGGCACATTCCTTGCGAGAAACTTGTGTCAAAAGTGATCTGTGTCCGATAATGGGACTGGGGGGAGGGAGGGTAAGAGGAGGCGGAGTCAACCAATCTGAGTGCTGGATTCGGAGAACTTGGTAAAGTTTGAAAGATCTTCACAGATTCACACTTCCTGCTTCAATAACTCTTCTGATAAACGTTCAAATGTGACAGCAAGTCTCTCAATCATTTTGTATGAACACAGAGAGTGAACTAAAAATGCATTTCTACAGAAAAACTTAGTTTTCTCCTGCATTTTAATGAGAAGTGATCTCTTCGTGCTTTAAATGCAGACAAGCAGCTAGACGGCTGTGAACGGACAGGATCAGGAAGATGATCATCTTTGTTGTAGCAGGACAACAGGGCCAGGGCTATTGAGCAGCTTTATTATAAATCATATGGATAAACATTTGAAAAGAAATATTAGATTAGATAAACGCGTTCTCCGCGACGTTCCAGGCGACGGCGCGGCTGTGGCGCGCGGCTGTGGCGCGAGCGACAGGCGTGCTCCGCCGTCGGTCAGCAGGATCCTCGCTTCTTCTTTCCTCCGCTGAGCGAAGGCGTAGACCTCGCTGTCTGTCAGCGGGATCCTTGCGGGATCCTTAGATAAACGCGTTCTCCGCGACGTTCCAGGCGACGGCGCGGGGCGCGCAGCTGTGGCGGACTCAGCCCGCTGAGCAACGGCGGAAATAAGAAGCAAGGATCCCCCTGAAAGACGGCGAGGTCTGGCACTCTGACTGGTTGACTCCGCCTCCTCTTACCCTCCCTCCCCCCCTAGTCCCATTATCGGACACAGATCACTTTTGACACAAGTTTCTCGCAAGGAATGTGTCCGAATTCAGAGCGCAGTTGTAGCGCACCTGTGATTTGCGGCAGCAGATTCGAGCACACGCAGAAGCACATTTGAGCAGTTGGAATCACAGATTTGAAGTTGTAACTCTAAATGAACACATGCAAATGGGAATTTGTCAGTTCACACCAGAAGATTTTTACACACAGATGCAGATTTTTGATGCACAAGTATTCAGATTCTATATTACAAGTTCTCAAATCAAATTTACAAGTGCGTTCTTTTTGACACATTTTTACCTTCATAGAGTTGGCTGACGAATTCGACAGCGATGAAGACGGGGATGAGGCGGACACGATCGCCGACCTCCTAACTTCAGGCAGTTCAGTGCTGGAGGATGACAGCCCGGGTGAGGCAGAGTGCGATAACAGCACCTCTGCCCCGGCTCCAGCTTCAGCGGGGGGACGCGATGTTACAGGGCCGGAGCTGGCTGGTGACGGGGCTGAGCCACCAGCGGCCCTTGTAGACTCACCTCACCCAACGCAGCAGGTTTCTAAGGTTAACTGTTACCCTGAAACATACAGAAAATTGGCTTACTGGGATCTGGAAGTGGAGAAAAGGCGTCTTATTGTTGGGGATTCAAATTTGTCCAGGATTCCAGACTACTCCATCCCAGATCTACAGATCGAGAGTTATCCAGGTGCTAATTTTCGCCATATGCGGGCTTTATTTGAGATAGCCCTCGTTCCGGGTAACTTAGGGGTTCCGGATGTGGTTATTGCAGCCGGCATCAACGCCAGAAGTCGGAACATTAAAGAAACCGCTGTTAAACAGCTCCAGCAGGCTCTGAAGATGGCTAAACACAGATGTCCATCTGCTGTCATTTGGGTTCCCCTAGTTAATTTTTCTAGTAATTTATCTGAAATGGAGCAGAATGACATGATACTATTAAATCAGCATATTGAAAAAAATATGAGACACATCCCCCTGCTGGAGGATTCTCATTTTGCAACAGAAGAAGATGCAATTAGCTGGACCCAGGATACGGCAAGAGCAATCTTGGAACATTGGAGGTCCTATTTAAAGTGGAATGTCCACTAAGTCCATTTAGGGTGGAGTTTGAAAGGGGACAGCCCCTTAGATCTCAAATTAACATGGTTTTTATTATAAAATGTTGCCCTGACAGAATAACAAAGTGACCTCCTCAATAAAGGTGTGACTCTTATTCAGTAACGTTCAAAAAAATCTGATCCAAAACACAAGATTGTAGTTATCTTATTTCCTTTTCCTTGGGTGATAAACATTTGGTGGGACAAACCAAAACTTCTGTTAGCACAAACATGTGACAACATAAATATAATATTGTTCATAATAGAGGTGCATACCCCACTGGTCGAGCAATTTCTTATGACCCAGGGTTTTGTTTAGGATGAACAGTGTGAGAGATGTTGTTATCATTGTTACTGTTTTTATGGTTATGGTTATCATTGTTATTTTATCTATGTTTACTATTATTTTTTTAACCCTACCCCTAACCTTGCCTCTAACCCTAACCTTAACTTAATTTTAACCCTAATCCCAACCGTTTTGCAGTGTTTATTTCAATTCAATTCAATTCAATTTTATTTGTATAGCCCAAAATCACAACAACAGTCGTCTCGATGGGCTTTGAAGTAAAACATGAACTCAAAAGGATGATGAGTACAAGGAGTCAATAGGAAAATACTAAAATAAACTAACAAACTGACTAAGCTATACTGGCATCCCTGCCCTTAGACCCCCCTTCACTGTAAGGAAAAACTCCTAAAAAACCGGATTCCGGAAAAAAATGAAGAAACCTCAGGGGTGCCCACATGAAGGAGGGATCCTCCCCCAGGACGGACAGGCGATTTACCAGAACTCTTAGAGAAGAATTAACTTATCTAACTCTACATCTACATATTTAAAGTCCAGCAGACGAGCTTCATCCAGCCGGGGTTGGGGACAGTCAGGGGCGCGAGTCGAGCCGGAGACAGGAACCACAGCCAGGTGTAGGAGCAGGAGCAGAGACGAGGTACACAGTCAGGAACAGGAGCACGGATGGGCCAACTGGAATCTGGAAGCACTCCCACTCCCCAGGAGGGGAGAGGGATAGAGGGACAATACATGAATCGTACTGCACCAAACAGAGGCATGGACAACTAAATGATGAATGATGATCACAGATAGAGAAGAGAGGAAGGGTAGAGGTAGATGAGAAAAGAAAAGTATTGGAAAAGGACAGAAAAGAGGACAGAGCCCCAGTGCACCATAGTTACCCCAGCTTCAACTTCTAGCAGCCTTTTAAAATAATAGTTATTGTTATTTAGTTTAATTTAAACAGTTAACATTAAGTTAAATAATCTCTGAATACTGACTAGTCTGACAATAAGCCTGTCCAAAGAGGAATGTTTTCAGTCTAACTTTGAATGTAGAAACTGAATCTGCCTCTCTTACACGAGCTGGGAGTTTATTCCATAAAACAGGGGCTTGGTGGCTAAACGCTCTACCTCCAACTGTACTTTTACTAATTCTAGGAATCACAAGCAGTCCTGCATTTTGCGAGCGAAGTGTTCTGATTGGATGGTAAGGGACTATGAGGTCATTAATATAGGACGGGGCCATTCCATGTAACGCCTTATAGGTTAACAGGAGGATCTTGAACTTAATTCTAGAATCAACTGGGAGCCAATGGAGCGAAACTAACACAGGAGTGATGTGATCTCTTCTGCTAGTTCCTGCTAACAATCTAGCTGCTGCGTTCTGAACAAGCTGGAGACTTCTTAAGGAACTCTTAGGACACGCTGCTAACAAGGAGTTACAGTAATCCAGCCTCGACGTAACAAATGCGTGGATGAGTTTTTCAGCATCACTCTTAGAAAGTATATTTCTGATCTTAGCAATGTTCCGCAGGTGAAAAAAGGCAGTTCTACACGCCTGAGATATGTGAGCCTTAAATGATAAATCCTGGTCAAATAAGACCCCAAGGTTTCTAACTGTGGAATTGGGGGCTATACTTACACCATCCAGGGAGACTATCTGAGCAGACAGGGCATCTCTCAGATTTTTAGGACCTAGTACAATAACCTCAGTTTTTTCTGGGTTCAAGAGGAGGTAATTAATTGTCATCCAGGTCTTGATGTCTCTAATGCAGGCGTTCAGTTTCTCTATCTGGTCATTCTGGTCAGGTTTCATGGATAAATACAACTGAGTATCGTCGGCATAACAATGAAAATTAATGCTGTGTTTCCTGATTATGTTTCCTAGGGGTAGCATATATAGCGTAAACAGGATGGGTCCTAAGACTGAGCCCTGTGGGACTCCGTAGTTAACTCCAGTGCACTGAGAGGATTGTCCATTTACATTAACAAACTGATACCTATCTGACAGATAGGATTTAAACCACTGGAGAGCAGATCCTCTGATCCCTATGTCATGCTCTAATCTATGGAGTAAAATACTGTGGTCGATAGTGTCAAAAGCTGCGCTGAGGTCTAACAGGACAAGAATAGAAAGTAGTCCCTTTTCTGAAGCCAATAACAAGTCATTAGAGACTCTAACTAGTGCGGTTTCCGTACTGTGGTGGGGTCTAAACCCCGACTGAAAGTCTTCAAAGTGGCTGTTGTCCTGTAGGTGGCAGTAAAGCTGCTTAACTACAACTCTTTCTAGGATTTTAGAAATAAAGGGCAGATTTGATATCGGTCTATAGTTGGCCAAGATGTTAGGATCCAAACTGGGCTTTTTCAGAAGAGGTTTAACAACTGCATATTTAAAAGACTGTGGCACGTAACCCGTTTCTAGAGAGGTATTTATCATTGTTAATATGGAATCATTAATTAGGGGAAAAGTTTCTTTAAAAAGTCTAGTGGGAATTGGGTCTAACAGACACGTTGAGGATTTGGAGGACGTAATAATTGATGCCAATTCTAATTGATCCACAATAGTGAAGCAGTCTAATGTTACAGAGGTTTCTATGGATACCTCCACTTCTACAGCTTCAGCCTGCTCTGGGCTGATAGAAGGAATAACTTGATTTAACTTATGTCTAATATTTGAGATTTTACTATCAAAAAATGTAAGAAAATCATCAGAGCTAAGAGAAACAGGAACATGTGGTTCTACTGAGCTCTGACTGTGAGTTAATTTAGCAACAGTGCTAAAAAGAAATCTAGGATTGTTTCCATTCTCTGATATTAAGGTTGAATAGTACTGGCTTCTAGCTCTACGCAGAGCTTTTTTATAATTTAATAGGCTATATTTCCAGATATTCAGAGACTGCTCTGAACCGGAGCGGCGCCATTCTCTTTCTAACTTACGGGTTTCTTGTTTAAGAGAACGTGTTTCAGCGTTAAACCACGGTGCTACTCGGTTTTGTCTAACGAACTTAGGTTTCAGGGGGGCAACAACATCAAGTGTACTCCTGAGGGCTTGTAAGGCATCATTAACAAAGTGGTCATTTATACTAGGACTGATGCTATGGGAGCTGGACTCAGAGTATTTGCTCAGAATGTCACTAAGTACTGGCTGAACTGTGAGTTTAAACTCAGACACAGAACAGTCAGTTAAGGTTCTTCTAAGTTGTTTCTTATTCACTGGGGCAGTATCACGTTCTAAAGTAAGCTGGAAGGTAATCATAAAGTGATCAGAAATGATGGGGTTAAGAGGAAGGACACTCAGCTGGCTGATCTCTATCCCATGGGTTAAAACGAGGTCCAGGGTGTGCTTATGACAGTGAGTGGGTTCATTTACATTTTGGGTGAAACCAACATCATCTAATAAAGCTGCAAAAGCCTTTCCTAGACAGTCACTGGGGTCATCAACGTGAATATTAAAATCCCCTATTATGATAGTTTGATCAGAATCTAAGACAATAGTCGATAGGAAGTCGGAAAACTCAGTTAAAAATTCTGAATATGGGCCGGGGGGGCGATAAATAATTATGAATAAAACAGGTTTTCGAGTCTTCCTGTTTGGGTGATTTATAGACAATATGATACTTTCAAGTGAATTATAAGTATTTTTAACTTTAGGGCTGAGAAGTAAGCTAGACTGTGATATTACTGCCAAACCACCTCCTTTACCTGAAATTCTGGATTTCTGATAGTTAGCATAAGTGGGGGGGGTTGCTTCATTCAATCTAACATAGTCATCCTGTTGGAGCCAAGTTTCTGTTAAGGCTAGTAAACTAAGGTTGTTATCAGTGATTAACTCATTGACTAAGAGGGACTTAGAGGAAATGGATCGAATGTTTAATAAACCACATTTAATGACATCATAATTGTGCTTGTGAGAACTGCTGTCTGTCACTTTAAGGTTTCTATGATGCGCTCCTTTCATTTGTCTTTCAGCACATAAGCTAAAGCTAGGACCTGCTTGACTTTCCCTGCATGGGTTTTGCACCAGCACTAACCCTAAGGGAGGCTCAGAGGAGCGTTTTACACTGCTGCTCTGCGCCCGGGTCTCGTCTCTGGATTGTCAGGTTAACAGACTAAGGCTAGCAGAAAAGTTTCTAGAAAGGAGAGCGGCACCGTCCCGAGTGGGATGGACACCATCTCTCCGCATGAGACCGGGCTTCCCCCAAAACGCGCTCCAATTATCCACAAAACCAACGCCGTTTTCTGGGCACCATCTAGAAAGCCAGCGGTTGAATGATGAAAAGCGGCTGTACATTTCATCACTGACTAAGTTCGGCAGGGGACCAGAGAAAATTACAGTGTCGGACATCGTCTTAGCCAGTTTACACACCGAAGCTACGTTTAACTTAACCACCTCTGATTGTCTCCGTCGGGCATCATTACCGCCTGCGTGAATCACGACTCGACGGAACCTGGACTTACTCTGAGCTAACATCCTAAGGTTCCCCTCGATGTCACCAACTCTGGCCCCCGGATAACACCTGACTGTAGCCGCTGGGAGCTCCACTAACTTCAGAAGAGCCGATAACCAGAGTTGAGGGTTCAGCGGGTGTTTCGCTGAGGGGGGAGAACCTATTACTAACGTGGAGTCTCGGGTGCTCTAAGTTTTTGCGTTTAGCACTATGTTTCCTCCCAACCGGTGCAAACCCCTGACTGTCTCCCGGCTGCTGGGAGAACGCTGGGGTGCTAGCTAAATTAGCCCTGGTAGCGCGGCCCGCGCTACGAGTAACGACCTGGCTAGCCGGTTTAGCTTCCACTGTGCGGAGCCGCGCTTCTAACTGCTCAAGCCTGGCCTCCAAGTCTAACACAAGACTACACTTAACACATCTACCGCTATCTTCACTAAAGGAGGCAGGATCATCACTAAACATATGGCACATGGAGCAGGAAAGAGAGGGGGGAAAGGTGGAAGGAGAGGTGGCCATGCTAGGTTCTAAGCTAAGGCTAGCGGTGTTTAGGTAAAGAGAAGTGGTTTATTTAGCAAAATGAGAAAGTAAATATAAATCCAAATAATCCTAATAAGAAATCAATAACTGAGTGGGGAGAAAAAGGTTTGATTCACGTGTCCTTTTGCCTGGTACAGCAGCATGCAGGCAGGGGAGGGGCTGGGAACACGCAGGGCCCATGCCTTAGGACACGCGGGGCCCACGAGGCCGACGCGTGCTCCTTGGTAAGACAGTGGGAATAAAAGAGCCCCCCCTTTTGTCTCTCACTTCACTTTTCCGCCTGTTCAGCCAAGTTGTAGCTGTTGTGATGTGCATTGAGCCTGATGAAGGCAGATTTTGGCCGAAACGCGTAGCGCGAGCACATATTATTCAAATTTTGTATTGTTTATTTTTTTACGTTTTTTATGAATAAAAAACCCTTCTTTAAGTGGTTGTCCCGCTTTTGCTTTTTTTCCCTTCCCTCGATCAGGCAGAGGCCCTGATCACCGCCTGCAGAGCGGACTCGGAGCGGCGGAGTCCAGCGTCACCGACGCCACCACCGGTAAGGTCTGACAGCCACCGGGAGCCACGCACATCAGGGATAGGAAAAAAGAAGAAACGTCAACCTGAGCAGGCCTCCATAAGCATTCAAGCTGAATGTTATGAGACTGCAAGCCGATCAGTTGGAACTATGACGGACAGGAGACCCATTTGGCCTCTAGATGCAGTTCCTGGAGCCGCTCCTAGGGAGCAGCGCGGACCGCGAGTGGCAACCAGCCGCAACCCCTTCGTGGTGCGGGAGGATTTTCTCCTTCATAATGTGGAGATGACTTCACCCCCTGCCCCCAGGCCGGCGGCGCGGGCGCCGCCTTCCCGAGCTTCAGTACCGGACAGCTCCCAGGAGGAGGACAGCTCCGACGGAGATAAGAACCGCGGCGAAACGCGTAGCGCGAGCACATTTTATTCAAATTTTGTATTGTTTCTTTTTTTTACGTGCGCTACAACTGCGCTCTGAATTCTGGCACATTCCTTGCGAGAAACTTGTGTCAAAAGTGATCTGTGTCCGATAATGGGACTGGGGGGAGGGAGGGTAAGAGGAGGCGGAGTCAACCAATCTGAGTGCTGGATTCGGAGAACTTGGTAAAGTTTGAAAGGTCTTCACAGATTCACACTTCCTGCTTCAATAACTCTTCTGATAAACGTTCAAATGTGACAGCAAGTCTCTCAATCATTTTGTATGAACACAGAGAGTGAACTAAAAATGCATTTCTACAGAAAAACTTAGTTTTCTCCTGCATTTTAATGAGAAGTGATCTCTTCGTGCTTTAAATGCAGACAAGCAGCTAGACGGCTGTGAACGGACAGGATCAGGAAGATGATCATCTTTGTTGTAGCAGGACAACAGGGCCAGGGCTATTGAGCAGCTTTATTATAAATCATATGGATAAACATTTGAAAAGAAATATTAGATTAGATAAACGCGTTCTCCGCGACGTTCCAGGCGACGGCGCGGCTGTGGCGCGCGGCTGTGGCGCGAGCGACAGGCGTGCTCCGCCGTTGGTCAGCAGGATCCTCGCTTCTTCTTTCCTCCGCTGAGCGAAGGCGTAGACCTCGCTGTCTGTCAGCGGGATCCTTGCGGGATCCTTAGATAAACGCGTTCTCCGCGACGTTCCAGGCGACGGCGCGGCGGCGCGCAGCTGTGGCGGACTCAGCCCGCTGAGCAACGGCGGAAATAAGAAGCAAGTGTGGCATTATGGTTTCCCAGGTGAATGCCGCCAGCAGAAAACTAAAAACCAAAAGCACAGGACTCTCCGACACAGGAAACCGAGACTGTGCTCTTAAAGAAATAGACAACTTTTATTTAGAAATTATGTTAAAATTCCTATTCTAAAAAAGGTACCCAAAAGAGTCAACCAAACCATAAGGGCGATCATGCCCAGCCCACAAAGTCAGCTGCACCCAGCTGTGCGCTCTGTTGCGGCGCACCCGGCTCAATGCCACGCCCCTTGCATCCAGTGGCTGTCACCAACGCCAGTCCAAGGTGATGGGACACTTGGCCCTGGTTGTGCCTGGGGCGATAGAAGGCCAGAAGGGGGGGGGGGGGGGGACTTGCGCCAACGGCTGTCAATCCCGCTCCGCCACGCCGCTCGCCAGTGCATGGATGGACAGCAGTCACTGACACTCTGTATGCAGCACACACGATCCCCCGAAATGCCGGCCGTGGCACCGCTCTTGGACCACAGTGCACCGGTTTGGGCAGAGCAGGAATGAAACAAACAATGGGGAGCCAAAACAGCGGCACCTACAAAATAAGTGTAAATTAACACAAATAACCAAGTATAACATAACACACACATACCTGCTCCCGCAGCTTAAGAGGACTCTGCGCAGGAGTTGCATGAGCGGCCAAACACTGCCTGCGATCTACACAGTGATAACAATAAGAATGGTGCGGCAGCAACTTGGAGGTGAACAAAGCACAAACCTACCAGGCTATGGTTAGGGCCCTACACACAGCCAAAGGCTGCACCGCTGCTGCACCTTCCACCTGGAAGCAGCAGGTCTCTGTCTGAGCTCTACTGACAGAGGCTTTTATCAGACCTCTGCTAATGAAGCAGCTGGTGTGCCAGGTGATCTCAATCAAGTGGCCCTCTGCCTGCCACACCAGCCCCCCCGTTTTGTATCGGCGCCCCGACGATCACGACCAAGGCCGAAACAAAGCTGACACGCTGGCGTGTTGCTTCATATCCCCAGCATTCCGCCCACCTGCAGCTTTCGGCAACCGGTGGATGTTAGAGTGGTACCCTGCCGTAGACCGAGTCATCCTCCGCACCACCTGCTGAACACCATCTGCACCAGAGGGACATGGAGACACCGCCCCCACCCGGGACGGACCTGCCTGTGATTTGGTGGCACCTTCTCGGCTAACTGACGGCCCGTTGCCAAATCCAACAGGTCTGCCAGGATCCTCAAGCTGCAAAAACAAGTCCTCATCTGCCGAGTCATCAGGGTCAACAAGCACTTGAGGGGGGGGTGGAGACCTAGGCAAATAACCTTGCCTCTGAGCCCCCAAAAATGCTTTCAGGAGAGTACGGTGAACTCTCTTGATCTTTGAAGGATCATGCTGTGGGGCGATAGTATACACCACTTGCCCAGCACCCGGAGTTTTCAAGACCTTGTAAATGGTGGAGCTCCAAAGATCTTGGATTTTCTTACGACCACGTACACTGTAATCACGTAGGAGAACTAACTGACCCTCTTCCAGAGGAGCCTCCTGAACATGCTTGTCATGGTTCCGCTTCCTACGAGCAGCTGCTTCAGCCAACCGGTCTTTGGCCACATCGAATGCCACCCGCAGGCGCGCTTGATGTTCTTCCACCCACTCATGGATGGTTCCGTTGACAGGTTCCTTAACCTGTCCCAACATAAAGTCAATGGGGAGCCTGGGTTGCTGACCAAACATCAAAAAGAATGGAGACTCACCAGTTGTTTGATGCGGCGTGGTATTATAACAGAACGTCACCTGTGGCAGACAGGAATGCCAATCTCTCTTGCGTGTTACTGGCAAGGCTCTAAGGAGATTGTGCAACGTTCTGTTAAACCGCTCACATTGCCCATTACCGGCAGGGTGGTACGGGGTGGTCCTCGACTTCTCGATGCCATAGAGTCCACAGAGTTGCTGGATCAGCTGGCTCTCAAAGCTGCGCCCCTGATCAGAATGAAGCCGGGCTGGAACACCAAACTTCGAGAACCACTCTGCAACCAGAACCTGGGCAACTGTGGCTGCTCGCTGGTCTCTGGTAGGGATGGCAACCGTGTACTTGCTGAAGACATCAGTTAAAACCAGCACACTCTCAACTCCGGTCCGTGAAGGCTCCAGGATGGTAAAGTCCATGGCCACCAACTCATTCGGCCTAGATGCTATAAGGTGTCCCAAGGGAGCAGAATTTGAACGGCTGTTATCCTTGGCCAACTGACACCTCTCACAGGCCTGACACCAATGAGCTACATCTTTTGACATACCTGGCCAGTAGCACCGAGCTCTTAATAATGCTAATGTTCGTTCAATGCCCTGGTGGCCATGATGCTGGTGAACCTGTTCCAAAACCTCCGGGATCAATATTTCTGGCAGCAACAACTGGAAAACCTCCTGCCCACTATCTGGCATGAGAACCCTGCGGTAGACCAAACCATCAACCTCTGCAAGATTTTTCCATTGCCGCAGCAGGGTAAGGGCCACCTTAGACAGAACCTCACGCTCTGAGTAGTTGGGGTACCGTTGGTCTCGCCAGAAAGGGAGAACGCTTGCCAACAAGGGATCAGAATCCTGCAGGTCCTGAACCTCTGCAGTAGTTCGCTGTGGGAACACAGGCATCAACTGTTCCATCTCACAGTGGGCAAGTACTGGCTGTACCTGAACCTGCTGTAGGTCTCTAGGTAGCAAAGAACCAGGTGCCATGTTGCCAACCTCTGCTGAGCTATGATTGGGATGTCGTGACAGGGCGTCCGCATTCCGGTTGACTCTGCCAGAACGATACTTTATCTCATAATCGAACGCTGCCAACTGTGCCACCCAACGCTGCTCCATCGCTCCCAGCTTTGCTGTAGACAAATAACTCAGCGGGTTGTTATCGGTGAATACCATGCAATGATGTCCCAATAGGTATTCACGGAACTTTTCTGTCATGGCCCATTTAAGAGCCAAGAACTCCAGCTTCATAGAGCTGTAATTTTGCATGTTACGCTCTGTAGCTTTTAGTCCCCTACTGGCATAGGCAATGGGCCGCACACTGCCACCCTGCTCCTGGGACAACACTGCACCAAGGCCATTATGACTGGCATCCACTTCCAAAATAAAGGGTAGTGTGAAGTCAGCATAGGCCAAGACTGGCGCTGACGTCAATTTCTGCTTCAGCTTATCAAAACTCTGCTGGCACTCAGTGGTCCAATGACCCTGCAGGCTAGATGCTTTGCGCCTTCTGGCTTTGGTTCCATCCAGTTCGCCCACAAGCCGATGTAATGGCGCTGCCAACCGGGCGAACCCCTCTACGAACCGGCGGTAGTAGCTGGCAAACCCCAGAAATGTTCTTAGCTCTGGGACTGTGCTGGGAGGTCGCCAACCAGCAACAGCCTCAATCTTATGGGGATCAGTTGAAACACCCTGATCAGAGATGACATGGCCCAAATACCGGACTTCCTGCTGGAAAAAGGCACACTTTGGAAGCTTCACCCGGAGCTTCTCCTGCTGCAACCGGCCCAACACCAACTCCAACCGTTCCAGATGTTCATCTATGGTTGATGAAAAGACCACAATGTCATCTAGATACAGCAAAACAGACTGGCACTGCTGGTCTCCGAAAATTCTCTGCATCAACCGCTGGAAAGTGCCTGGGGCATTACAAAGACCGAATGGCATCCGGTTCCACTCAAACAACCCAAACGGTGTACAGAAGGCCGTCTTAGCCCGGTCACCTTCCGTCACCGGGACCTGATTGTACCCGCTGGCTAGATCTAATGTAGTGAACCACCGAGCCCCAGATAATGCATCCAGTGATTCATCAATGCGAGGGAGAGGAAAAGCATCCCTTCGGGTCTTACTGTTAAGTTGGCGGTAATCCACACACATCCTCAAGCTGCCATCCTTCTTGCGGGCCAGGACAATAGGCGAAGCATAAGGACTGTTGCTCTCCCGGATCACCCCGGATGCTAGCAGCTGATTGATATGGTCTTTAACAGCCTCGTACTCAGATGGTGGGATCCGCCGATGCCTTTGCCTAACAGGGACATCATCCAACAAGGGGATTTCATGAGTCATGAGAGTGGTGCAACCAAGGTCACCCTCGTGTGCGGCAAAGACGTTGGCATATTTGTGGAGGAGGGCCCGAGCTTTCCCTCGATTCCCCGCAGGTAGGGTCTCCAACGGCAGTGCATCGATCTGTTCCAAGACGACATCAGAGGCAGCCTGAATGTTAACTGTAGCCACTGGCCTGGGCACCTCAGTAATCCCTGCTGGCAGGCTCACAATACTGACATCGCACAACAGACCCACAATTGTACGGGGGTTGAGCCAAACATCAACAGTGCCAACATTCAGGAGTGGTACATACGCTGTACTTCGCCTCACCTGAACCAAGGCGGATGATGCAATCAAACCTGGAGGCAGTCCCTGGCCGACAGGCTGAAATAGAACAGTTTTATGACTAAACTGGTCGGGGCACGTTACAGCGACCAGTTTCATGTGCCCCCCTGGAATAAAACATGCATGAGATCCACGCACCTTGGCACGCCCTGACACCACAGTTGAGGCTGTTTCAGTGGCAGAATGGCATAACTGAAGTGCCTGCTGAAGGGGTGCTGGGGCCTGAGACACTGGGTCCACGTGGAACCAGGCCGATCCATGCTCCCCAAACAGCTCTGCGTGGCACTTGCGGAGAATATTCATCCCCACAATCCCTGGTGCCAAGTTAGTTGCACCAGGGGAGTCTTTAATGACAAGTACCCCACAACCGGGTATCACCTTCCCACAGAGCTCAACGCTCAACTCAAGGTAGCCAATATATGGAATGGCTAAACCGTTAGCAGCTTTAAGATGCAACCAGTGGCACATTTGAAGGTTTTTGTGGCCCCACGGCTCAAAGTGCTTACGGAAAAAGCTTTCCGTCAGTGTTGACACCATTGACCCTGTGTCCAACAAACATGGGACTTTGACTCCACTCATTCCTACAACAACATGAGGACAAGTGGCGATTAGGTTAGATGGAGCTTCACCAAAAACGGAACGTGAGCCGGAGTCAACCCCACCTGGCCTTTGGCTCTGCAGTCCAGGGGGTGCTAGTTTCCCGGCATGCCTGGCTTTTTGGACTGCCACGGAAGGGGTCGGGGTGCGCGGGCTCCATCACACTCACATGCATAATGCCCAGGTTGCCGGCAGCGTCTACAAATTACAGGCTGGGGAGGAGGACCACTCGGAGTCTGTGGTTGATGATGTAGCTGAGCGATTGTTTCCGAAAGCTTGCTGATTTGCTCCTGCTGATGCTGCAGGAGCTCCCTCAATTCTTTCAACTCCAAATTCTGGGGAGGCTCTGGGGACTCTCTAACGTGTCCCTGCACAGAATATTGAAACCCCAGCGAAGGAAAAGCCTGATGCTGTTGCCCTGCAGGCAGACCTTCACGCTCCCACCTAAGTGCTTCTGCCCTCACGTCGAGCAAGATGGCATCTGGCTCGTGGCGAATAAATTGTTTTAAATGTCGCCTCAAGGCACCATCCGTGACATGCTCGATAAACTGAGCTCGGAGAAGCGCTTTAGCATCCACCACTCCAGGAGGGGCACTTTGTTGCACTCTGTCCATTAAACTAAGGAGAGCCAAAGAAAACTGTTGGAGGGACTCATCCTCACGCTGCTTCAGGGAGAAAAAGGCTTCCTGTGCTACCACGTATGACTCCTTACAGCCATACAATTCTGTGAGCACAGCAATAATTTTAGAGGGGTCGGAACGCTCTTGGCTCGACCGATGTTTAACTTCGTCTCGCGCCTCGCCCTCCAGGTGATCATACAGAAAGAAAGCCTGGTCAGCTACCGCTAGATGACGGGCTCTCATGCATGCTTGGACCTCATCCAGCCACTCTTCCAACACCATTCCAGACCTACCACTAAACATAGGGCATTTCCGATCTCGTGGGACCAAAACAAGCCTCTCTGTTAAAGGACCAGGCCCCCCTTGCCCAGAAGCTGTTACAGAACTAGGACCGGGATCCTGCCGTTTGCGGAGGTCCTCGTTGTCAGCACGAAGCTGAGCCACCAGCTTCCGCAACTCCTGCATTTCATCCTCCATGGCTGCAAGAACACAGGTGCCGCTGTTTTGAAGAAGAAAAAAAAAAAAGAAAAAAACAAGTTCACAAAACTCAATACACGTCTCAGTCTCCTGTTAAAGTCAGAGGTCCTGCTCACGGCGCCAAGATTTCTGTGGCATTATGGTTTCCCAGGTGAATGCCGCCAGCAGAAAACTAAAAACCAAAAGCACAGGACTCTCCGACACAGGAAACCGAGACTGTGCTCTTAAAGAAACAGACAACTTTTATTTAGAAATTATGTTAAAATTCCTATTCTAAAAAGGTACCCAAAAGAGTCAACCAAACCATAAGGGCGATCATGCCCAGCCCACAAAGTCAGCTGCACCCAGCTGTGCGCTCTGTTGCGGCGCACCCGGCTCAATGCCACGCCCCTTGCATCCAGTGGCTGTCACCAACGCCAGTCCAAGGTGATGGGACACTTGGCCCTGGTTGTGCCTGGGGCGATAGAAGGCCAGAAGGGGGGGGGGGGGGACTTGCGCCAACGGCTGTCAATCCCGCTCCGTCACGCCGCTCGCCAGTGCGTGGATGGACAGCAGTCACTGACACTCTGTATGCAGCACACACGATCCCCCGAAATGCCGGCCGTGGCACCGCTCTTGGACCACAGTGCACCGGTTTGGGCAGAGCAGGAATGAAACAAACAATGGGGAGCCAAAACAGCGGCACCTACAAAATAAGTGTAAATTAACACAAATAACCAAGTATAACATAACACACACATACCTGCTCCCGCAGCTTAAGAGGACTCTGCGCAGGAGTTGCATGAGCGGCCAAACACTGCCTGCGATCTACACAGTGATAACAATAAGAATGGTGCGGCAGCAACTTGGAGGTGAACAAAGCACAAACCTACCAGGCTATGGTTAGGGCCCTACACACAGCCAAAGGCTGCACCGCTGCTGCACCTTCCACCTGGAAGCAGCAGGTCTCTGTCTGAGCTCTACTGACAGAGGCTTTTATCAGCCCTCTGCTAATGAAGCAGCTGGTGTGCCAGGTGATCTCAATCAAGTGGCCCTCTGCCTGCCACACAAGGATCCCCCTGAAAGACGGCGAGGTCTGGCACTCTGATTGGTTGACTCCGCCTCCTCTTACCCTCCCTCCCCCCCTAGTCCCATTATCGGACACAGATCACTTTTGACACAAGTTTCTCGCAAGGAATGTGTCCGAATTCAGAGCGCAGTTGTAGCGCACCTGTGATTTGCGGCAGCAGATTCGAGCACACGCAGAAGCACATTTGAGCAGTTGGAATCACAGATTTGAAGTTGTAACTCTAAATGAACACATGCAAATGGGAATTTGTCAGTTCACACCAGAAGATTTTTACACACAGATGCAGATTTTTGATGCACAAGTATTCAGATTCTATATTACAAGTTCTCAAATCAAATTTACAAGTGCGTTCTTTTTGACACATTTTTACCTTCATAGAGTTGGCTGACGAATTCGACAGCGATGAAGACGGGGATGAGGCGGACACGATCGCCGACCTCCTAACTTCAGGCAGTTCAGTGCTGGAGGATGACAGCCCGGGTGAGGCAGAGTGCGATAACAGCACCTCTGCCCCGGCTCCAGCTTCAGCGGGGGGACGCGATGTTACAGGGCCGGAGCTGGCTGGTGACGGGGCTGAGCCACCAGCGGCCCTTGTAGACTCACCTCACCCAACGCAGCAGGTTTCTAAGGTTAACTGTTACCCTGAAACATACAGAAAATTGGCTTACTGGGATCTGGAAGTGGAGAAAAGGCGTCTTATTGTTGGGGATTCAAATTTGTCCAGGATTCCAGACTACTCCATCCCAGATCTACAGATCGAGAGTTATCCAGGTGCTAATTTTCGCCATATGCGGGCTTTATTTGAGATAGCCCTCGTTCCGGGTAACTTAGGGGTTCCGGATGTGGTTATTGCAGCCGGCATCAACGCCAGAAGTCGGAACATTAAAGAAACCGCTGTTAAACAGCTCCAGCAGGCTCTGAAGATGGCTAAACACAGATGTCCATCTGCTGTCATTTGGGTTCCCCTAGTTAATTTTTCTAGTAATTTATCTGAAATGGAGCAGAATGACATGATACTATTAAATCAGCATATTGAAAAAAATATGAGACACATCCCCCTGCTGGAGGATTCTCATTTTGCAACAGAAGAAGATGCAATTAGCTGGACCCAGGATACGGCAAGAGCAATCTTGGAACATTGGAGGTCCTATTTAAAGTGGAATGTCCACTAAGTCCATTTAGGGTGGAGTTTGAAAGGGGACAGCCCCTTAGATCTCAAATTAACATGGTTTTTATTATAAAATGTTGCCCTGACAGAATAACAAAGTGACCTCCTCAATAAAGGTGTGACTCTTATTCAGTAACGTTCAAAAAAATCTGATCCAAAACACAAGATTGTAGTTATCTTATTTCCTTTTCCTTGGGTGATAAACATTTGGTGGGACAAACCAAAACTTCTGTTAGCACAAACATGTGACAACATAAATATAATATTGTTCATAATAGAGGTGCATACCCCACTGGTCGAGCAATTTCTTATGACCCAGGGTTTTGTTTAGGATGAACAGTGTGAGAGATGTTGTTATCATTGTTACTGTTTTTATGGTTATGGTTATCATTGTTATTTTATCTATGTTTACTATTATTTTTTTAACCCTACCCCTAACCTTGCCTCTAACCCTAACCTTAACTTAATTTTAACCCTAATCCCAACCGTTTTGCAGTGTTTATAAATCCAAATAATCCTAATAAGAAATCAATAACTGAGTGGGGAGAAAAAGGTTTGATTCACGTGTCCTTTTGCCTGGTACAGCAGCATGCAGGCAGGGGAGGGGCTGGGAACACGCATGGCCCATGCCTTAGGACACGCGGGGCCCACGAGGCCGACGCGTGCTCCTTGGTAAGACAGTGGGAATAAAAGAGCCCCCCCTTTTGTCTCTCACTTCACTTTTCCGCCTGTTCAGCAAAGTTGTAGCTGTTGTGATGTACATTGAGCCTGATGAAGGCAGATTTTGGCCGAAACGCGTAGCGCGAGCACATTTTATTCAAATTTTGTATTGTTTATTTTTTTTACGTTTTTTATGAATAAAAAACCCTTCTTTAAGTGGTTGTCCCGCTTTTGCTTTTTTTCCTTTTTCATTTTTTCCAAATACCGAACCTTTTCCTGGGTGAAAAAGCGTAACACCTGCCATGCACTTCTACGACGGAGATGAAGATGGAGGTGCTTGGACCACGGTGCGCTACGGGAGAAGACGCTACAATAATCCCCCGTGCGCTGAACTTTAATTACTGGGGCCGACCGGACCGCGGAATGGACCGTGCATTTCCCGTCTCCGGCTGGAAGAGGGCACCAAGGTTCACGAATTTTGGCTGGAGTAGGGCTTCACATTCAAATCCTGACTGGCCAGTGCCTCCTGCGTATACGGTGGACCCCGACCTTATTTTCCACAGCCCCGCTCTTATGCAGCAGCAGTCCGGGGCTCACCAACCAGATGTGCAACAAGGTTTGGACCCCCAGCAGATGTTGGGCAGGACCTCCAGCGACCTGCAGATGAAAGACTTGGACAGCTTATCCGCAAATTACATGCGGTAGTAAAGATGGTGCATCATTTACAAAATGTGACAATCGCGCCGGACAGGTCTGAACCTCTGATGATTACTCGTACAGTAGACTCATTAGCCTCGCTGATCAAACCCGCTGATCCCACGGATGACGTTTTGGATCTTATTGAGGGTAATGCAAAGAACTCGGGACAGATTACGCTGCAGATTCTTCAGGAGCACTACGAGAGGAGGCTGGAGGAATTATTGCAGGATCTCCCCGGTGTTTTAACCCGAGATTGGAGGGAAGCATTCGCCGTGGCAACACGGTGGGCTCACAGGAACCTACCTCGAATCACGCAGGAGGTCATCGATCAGGCAGAAGCTCTGATCATCGCCTGCAGATCGGATTCGGAGCGGCGGAGAGCAGAAGCACCAGCGGCACCAGCGCCACCCCCGCCGAGATCGGATGACCGCCGACAGCCGCGGTTACCTGCTGAAAGAACGAAGAAGAAGACTCGTCAGCCGGAGCGGGTCTCCATAAGCATTCAGGCAGAATGCCACGAGACCGGGAACTGCTCGGTTGGAACGATGACGGACATGAAACCGGATTGGTCTCCAGATGCAGCTCCGGCAGCTGCTCCCAAACAGCAACGTGAACCGAGATCAGCGACCCGCCGCAACCCCTGCGTGGTGCGTGAGGACCTTCTCCCTCAAATAGTGGAGATTAATTCACCTTCTGCTCCCAGACCGGCGGCACAGACGTCACCACCTCGAGTTTCAGCACCGGACAGCTCACAGGAGGAGGACAGCTCCGATGAGGATCGGGATGACGAGGAGGAGCTGGCTGAAAGCGAAAGTTTTGCAGATGAGGACGACGTACACACGGATGACGACGACCCCCCAGCTTCGGACGGTTCGGGGCAGGATTATGTTTCGGATAACGCGGAGGAGGCAGAATACGATGAGGACGGCGCATCAGCCCCGTCTCCAACTTCAGAGGAAGAACTTGATTCAGCAGGGCCGGAGTCAGCTGGTCACGGGGCTGAGTCACCAGGGGCCCCCTTAGATTTACCTGTTCCAGAACAGCAGGTTTTTCAGGTAAAACGTCACCCCAGCACCTATAAGAAAATGTTGGACTGGAATCTGATACTGGAAAAAAGATGTGTCATTGTTGGGGACTCCAATTTATCCAGATTTCCAGAATATTATATTCCATACTTACAGATTGAGAGTTATCCGGGTGCTAATTTCCGCCATATGTTGGCTTTATTTAAAAAAGCTCATGTTCCATGTGATTTAATGGTTGAAAATGTGGTTGTTGCAGCCGGCATTAACGCCAGAGAACAAAACATTAAGGAAACCGCCGTTAAACAACTTCAGGCGGCATTGAGGGCGGCTAGACTCAGATTTCCATCGGCTATTACACTCTCAGAAAAAAAAGTACAAAACGGTACCTTTAAGGAACAAAAGCTTGTCACTGGGGTGGTACCCTCAAAGGTACATTATTGTACCTTGAGTCAGAGGAGCAAATTTGTACCTTACTTGTTTGTACCTTCTAAGGGCCAATACTGTACCTTTGAGGATCAATAATGTACCTTAGACAAAGGTACAATAAAGTACCTCTGGAAAAAGGTACAATTTTGTCCCTTTAAGGTACCGCCCCAGTGACAAAGCCATTTTGTACCTTTAGGTGGCAAAAAAGTTCCTTTTTATTCCTTAAGGAGTGAAAGAAAAAAAAGACAAACAACAACTAACTGAATTTTAGACATTTATTTTAGTCCTTAAATGGAAAACTGTTTAATTCACAGATTCAATAATAATTCATCTCACAACCATAGAATGTAACATCCCAAAATAAAATGCCACAATGTTTAGGATTTCATGTCTGATATAAAAAACATAAAAAAATAGTTACATTTTTTAAGAAGCATTTCACTGACCAACTGACAACTTACTGTCACTCAACAAAATGAACAGCAATATCAGATACAGGGAATAAATACAATGGAACCATTTATATTTTCCTCCTTTCAATTTCATGAACATCACTAATAAGAACAGCAAAATAGTGCAGAAACACATAAGTTTATTCAAACTCAAAGACCAAGCAAAACACTTTAACACACCACACCAAAGTAAAGAGAGTCACTTAAAACCCTTTATCGCGCAAGTGACTGTTTTTGGTAGTGAATAAATAGTAATAAACTAGTAGTAATAAACTACATGACACTTGATGTTCTGGATTAAAAAACCCAAGCTTTGAGCTCATCCACAATGCTATTCAACCCTCCCAACACAGCTTAACATAAATGCTGCATACTAACAAACAGTTTATCATCGACACAGTACTGTATGTATCCAAAGCATGAATATCCATCACCTCAAAACTTCATCAATGTGAGCATGGAGAGCTCAGGGGGTTCTTCAGTCGAGATGGATATACAATGTTGTAGATAAAGTTAATCACAAAAAGCAGCAATAACACCTTCCTCCAGACCAAGCGCCCTGCAGACTGACCGCCCATCCAGTTTGACCACTGCAGGGACCCTTTGAGTCGGCACACTTCTCCAGTCAGTGACAGCTTCGAGTTGTACAGTAGGATATGGCGATGCTGGCTGTTCCTGCAAGAGATTCAAGTCAAGTCAAGTCACATTTATTTATATAGCGCCTTTTACAATGCAAATTGTGTCAAAGCAGCTTTACAGTCACAATTTGTGAAAATTGTAATAAGTACCGTAAGTTCAATATTGATTAATTATTGATTTCTAACAATCAAAACAACTAGGGGTTAAGGCTGGGACAACAAAAAATGAAACATGGCGACACAAAATATGATTATTAGACCAAAATGGCAGCGTCAGAGAAGTCGCGACACAAACTTGTCCTTTAAGCGATCATAAAGGTCATTAAGTAGTTACCTTAAATCTACCACAAACATTCATTAAAAAAAAAACAATAGTTCATTTTACATATATATAAACACACACATACACAAAAAAACTGTTGGACTGTCTCTGTGGGAAGTAATGTAAAAAAAATAAAAGAATAAAACTATATGCAAATTACACACCTCCCCAAGTATGACGAGAATGTCATTTTTCTCCCTGAACAGAATCGGCAACAGCAGGATTGCAGCTCTGAAATCAATCCCTGAAAATTAAGTTTAAAAAAAGTTAGTGTATTACGTGAATTTACAGTGTATTTTGGTTAGTTAGACCTTATCTTATAGACAAGACATTAAATGGCTCCACAACATTAGGGGTGACCATGGCTGATCAGTCAGTCACTTACCAGGGACATCTTCAGTGAGGGCAGCCTCTCTTTCCTCCAAAGCCAGATCTGCAAGGGGAGATTTCCGTTGAGTCAAGCTAAGCACCTTGGGTACTAGGACCTTAAAGCCATCTTCGAATCTTTGGCAGATTTTTATTTCATCATGAAGCCGGCCCATTTCCTGAAATAGCTGCAACATGGAAACATATCACAACATTATCATAGGATTTTAAAATTAAAAAAAGACAGCCTTTAGTAATTTACTATGAATTCCCAACACAAATGTAAGGAAATAAATATAGACACACCCCGCATGGAATGTTAAGGAATGGATATTTGTTAATGGCTTCTTTGACAGTCGTCCCATTGGCAATCTCTCGCCTTCTCCAAGCAAATGTCCTCATCATCCGTTCCTCCACCATTCGGGCATCTGGTCCTGCAGGACTTTCACATGGCTCGCTACTGAGGTATCATCCTCCCCAATATCGACCTTCTACGACACAGAGGGATGACAAACATTTGCTCATTTGACAGTTGCTTTTACCTTTTTTAATGTTTATGAAAAATGAGCCCCTAATAATTTATTACTTTTTATATAGCGCTTTATCATAGCTACTTAAAGCACTTTACAGGGGGGACCAATATATTTCATTCCGGGTTAAGGGGCTAACCATTGGGTCACACTGCTTGTGTGTAAAACATGCAGACATAGATACACAGCAAACTAAAGAAGATGCTCTGACCTTTGATGCCTTGGCTCGTTTACTTGTGTTTTATTCCAGTTGTAAAGGCTTTCTGTGATGACCAAATTTCTGACTCATTTTTCTCGCCTCTTCATCATCGACGAGCGGCACCCGCTCATATTTGAACTTACGTTTGAGAGACATGTGCCAGGTATGCTATTTAAAAGAATATAAAACAGAACAATTAAATAAGCATACAAACCACTTGCAGAAAACTGAAAGCGCAAGCATGAAAATACATGGTGAAAAAAAATGTATGCAACAAAATGCAGAAAACATAGTTAATATCTTGACTGGATTAGTACTCTAGTATAATAAATAAAGGTTGGCAATTAATATTCTGTCAACTCACATAACAATTGCCTTCTTTGTCCTTTAAGAAAGGGTATTTCAAAATCAGGGCCTTACACACTTTCACATAGTCATCATTGGTCGGAAACCTGTAACAGCGATGCAAAATAAGGTGAGGAATGTAACATCAGACATAGTATTAATAACTTAAATGGCGTGATCCAGTTGGGTTTCAAAACTTATATTTTGATCAGGGCCATGGTTTCATACAATGTGAGAGAAAAAAAACGTTTTTCCCGCTCATTTGTCTTTTGTTCTGAAATAATTTATTAATATTTCACGTTAACGTTAACTTTTCGGCGGCAGAGTTGGATGAGAAGCGTTTTTGCCGCAGAAAAGTTAACGTTAGCTCGATGGTGAACTATAGCCAAGATAGTACCGCTAACTTACTTATCATATTTATTTATACTATTACTATTTAATAATTGTTTAACTAATGTTAACATTAATAATCTTGGCAATCGTCAAAGTGAGTCTAGCTAGCTAATGTTGTTGACAGAGTATGAACGTGGCTAGCGCTAACAGTAAAGTTACCTTCCAACTTTGAATTAACACCACAAACACTAATAAAAAATTCAAATACTTTACCTTTGAATTTACTTCTCTCATCTTCAGTGACCTCTATCCCAAAATGAAACAACTCCGTGATTAAATCCTTCTTGGATAAATGTCGAAGCGCCATCATCCCACCTTTGATCGACAGACAGACTGACCGTTGGATCAATGTCGATTCACTCATGTATCCTTCCGCGCTGCAATATTTATGCTTCCGCCGAGTCAAGGTTAGCCTGTAGCTAGATCCTTTCAATAGAACACAACTTAAATATTAATAATTATTTGTTTGTTTTATTCTAATATAAATAGGGTGAGGGGTTTGAGAATCAAATTCTTCAATACTGTTTATGAATGTAAATGATTACATAGTCCTCATTAACATGATTAAAGATGATTCAAAGGGACACTTCACAAAACAAAAACATTCTTATTTATTTTACCCATACCTCAAAACTTTAGAGTTAAATTTAGTTCGATAATTGTTGAGTTTGATAGTATAGGTTAACTTGTGTTTCTATATTGAGAGATGACATTTTTAGCATCCACTAATTCCTGCCATTTTATATTTAAACATTAAGGTACAAATATGTAAGGGACAAATATGTACCTTACACCTCGAAAAGCTCACAATGTACAATGGAAGGTGCATAATTGTACCTTAAGGGTGCACAATTGTACCTTAAAGATACATTTTTGTACCTTTAAGGGTACATATGCAAAGTTTGTACCTTAGGGAACAAATGTGGACCTGTATTGTACCTCTTTTTCTAACAGAGTATCTGGACCCCCCTGGTCAATTTTTCTAGTGACCTGCCTGCAATCGAGCAAGAAAACATGACACTATTAAATCAATATATTGTAAAAAATCTGAGACACATCCCCCTGCTGGAGGATTCTAGATTTGCAACTGAAGATGATGCAATTCACTGGACCGCTGATGCGGCCAGTGCAATGCTGGAACATTGGTGTTCCTATTTAAACTTGAATGCCCCCTAAGTCCATTTAGGGTGGGGTATATAAGGGGCCAGCCCCTTATATCCCAAAATGTCACAGTCTTGGCTAAAAATTTCACCCTGACAGACCAACAATTTAATCTCCTCAACAAAGGCTTAACTTTCATCCCCACAATTGATATTTATAAAAATCAGAAGACACAATTAGAAAGTGATATTCAAAATTATCATAGAAAATTGAAATTAACATTGTATTTTGAGAATTCTGACAAGGAAGAACCCCTTCCATTTCTGCCTGCATCCATGTGGACGCCACCTGCTGGCCAGTTGCCACCTGAACTCAATAGTTTAATTGAAAAGGATTTGGAGTACTTTACTCAAAGGTTTAAACCGATTAGAGAAAAACACAATTTGTCAACGGAAGAAGTACGAGCTTTGAGGTCCCTGATTAACAACAAACATATTGTAATCAAGCCAGCAGATAAAGGCAGTGCTGTAGTGATCATGGGTCGAGACCAATACATTTTAGAAGTGAAACGACAAGTAGATGACCCAGTATATTATAAAAAACTAGAGAAACCGATTTATTTAGAAACAATTCCTTTAGTTAACCGAATTCTAGATGATTTGCACAAGAGAAATTTTATTACAATAAAACAAAAATCCTACTTAAAGGGAGATAGAGAACCCAGACCCAGGAGATTTTATATTCTCCCAAAGATTCATAAGGACCCAGAAAAGTGGACAATCCCATTCCACCTCCCTCCTGGGAGACCTATTGTCTCAGACTGTGGTAGCAAAACTTATTACACAGCTGAGTTCATTGACTTTTATTTAAACCCTCTTTCTGTGAGACATCCATCCTATATAAAGGACACATATCATTTCATAAACATAGTTAAGGGTATTAATATCCCAGCAGATGCCTTACTTTTTACAATGGATATTGACAGCCTATACACAAACATAGATATTAAATCCGGTTTACAAACAGTTAAAAACATACTACAAAAATACCCAGACCCTAAAAGACCGGATGAGGCCATCTTACAATTATTAGAAATAAATGTAACCAGAAATGATTTTGAATTCAATGGGGAGTTTTACCTTCAAATCAAGGGAACGGCTATGGGAAAGAGGTTTGCGCCTGCATATGCAAACATATTCATGGCGGATTGGGAAGAAAAATCACTGCATAAATGTTCACAGAAACCATTGCATTATTATCGCTATTTGGACGATATCTGGGGAATTTGGTCATATTCGGAGTCAGACTTTCACAAATTTGTGGATATCTTAAATAATCAGGACCCCTCAATTAAAATTAAATATGATTTACAGGGCGAATCAGTTAACTTTTTGGACACAACTGTATATAAGGGCCCACAATTTGCACATACACAGCAACTGGACATTAAAGTTTTCTTTAAAGAAACAGACACGCATGCTCTGTTATATAAAACCAGTTTTCACCCAAAGCATACTTACAAAGGCATAGTTAAATCGCAATTATTGAGGTTCCACAGGATCTGTACTAGACCTGAGGACTTTTGGAACGCTGTCCACATTTTGTGCAAAGCTTTGCAAAACAGGGGTTACTCTAGAACATTCTTGAGAAAATGCATCAAAACATTTCAAGAGAAAAAACAGGAGGACAATAAGAAAGTTATTCCCTTTATTACTACATTCTCATCAATCAGCACCAAAATTCAGAGGACCTTCAAGAATAATTTTCTTAATAATTTGCAAATACATGGTCTACTGGAGAATCACAAATTAATTGCAGCATTCAGGAGGAATAGAAACTTAAAAGACCTTCTAGTTAGAGCCAAATTAAACACGTTGCAATTTAAAACCCATCAATCATCCACCTTTTTCTGGAGACCCAAGATGGTCAGAAATAAGTCAAATCATAGATTATTTGAAATCAAACAGAACTTCACACCCAAAACACGGAACTGTGTTTATCTGATTTCCTGTTCCTTGTGTGATAAACAATATGTGGGACAAACCAGAAATTCCATCAGCACCAGACTGTGGCAACATAAATATAATATTGTCAACAAGAGAGAAGCACACACCCCACTGGTCAAACATTTTCTGTCACATGGCTTGAAATTATTAAAAATATGTGGTATCCATAGCAATTCAACATGGACAGACAAACAAAGACAAAAAATGGAAAGGAGATGGATATTTCTGCTCGGGACCAGAGCACCATCTGGGCTGAATGTTATCTGACCAAGGGTTGTTGGTGACTGTTACTAGTGAGAGACATAGCTGGTTTCATTGTTTTTGATTACCGTGGTTATATTTAAGGGTTATTATTATTGTTCTTGTTGTTGTTATTATTATTGATTTTATTATAACCCCAATCCGGATCCTAACCCCAACCTTAACCCAGATTCTAACCCTAACCTTGACCTGAATCTTAATCCTGACCCCAACCCTAACCCTAACCCTAACCCTAACCTTAACCCCAATCTCAACATTAATCTTAATCAGTAATTAAAAGGCAAAATAGTCACAAACACAAAAATCGGTTGGAAGGAAAGGGTTAATTTCCCTTACTCAGCAGTTTGTGGATAGGGGAGGGGCTGCACGCAGGGGGACACACTGTGTGCATGCGGGGACCCAGCTCCTGACACGAGGTCAGCTCGTGATCACCCTGAGACCCTATAAGAGTCAGCCTTTCTCTCACTCTTACAGTATAACCTGTTGTGCCAAGTTGGACCCTATTTGGTTGTTTTGAGTGTGCCTGTAGCCTGAGGAAGGCAGAATCTGCCGAAACGCGTCGCTTGCACACCATATTGCAATTTTGTACGGTTTGTTTATTTATTTTTAATACCATTTTTACATTTTTGTTAATAAAAACAACAAAAATTCAGTGGTTGTCCCGCCTTTTCCTTTTTTCTCAAAAAAATGTTTTTCTTCACTTCTTTTTCAAAAAAATTTTTTTCTTCTTTTTGAATTTTTTCACTTTGCCGTCACCTGCCATGCGGTTTTATGATGGAGAGCAGGATGGAGGTGACTGGACCACAGTGCGCTACGGGAGGAGACGCTACAGAAATCCCCGTGCGCACAATGCTTATTATCAGGACCCACCGGACATCGGGATGGACCGCGCATTTCCCGTCTCCGGCTGGAGGAGGGCACCGAGGTTCCCGAACTCTGGCTGGGGTAGGGCTCCTCCCTCATATCCTAACCTTAACCCTAACCCTAACCCTAACCCTAAAACAAACTAACCGACGAATTTTATTTTTGAATGGCCAAAAACGTACCCAATCTCATATAGAAGCTATATTGAGCGACAAACAACAGGTTTTTATCCGTTTTAAAGATAGCTTTTTTGTAGTTCAATCCGCCATACTTGTAGTTATTTACTGAACCCATACATTGACCAAACCGCCGTCTTTACAGGATTCTAAACCTCTTTAAGCTTACGTATCTTCTCTATAATTTAACAAATACCTTCCGGTTCACATCTAATACGTTTATTTTACGGAAATATAACTATTAAGACACATATTCACCGTTTTTCACTTTGTAGTTCAACGCCATCTTTGTAGTTCAACCGCCATCTTTGTAGTCTTCCAGATTACGGGATTGTAGTCTGTGGCAGCCATTTTTGTAGTTCGGAACGAATTTATCATTAAAACTGATAAATACCACTTTTTATTCAACCCAGAACAGATAAACACCTTCTTTATTAAACACCCACGTAACTATTTCACAAATACACCATACACCAATAACAAAACAATCAAATAATACAATAAATTAATACAATAATACAATAAGCACAACAAAAAAAGTTTTTTTTCACCAATATTCCCACATACTAAACAAAACAATAAATTCAACACAAACCAGAATAAAAAATATAATACAACAGATCATAAAAAAATAAAAAAATAAGAACTACAAAAAATAATAAAATATAAAAACAAACATAAAATAAAAAATTAATTTCAATTTGAACCAACCACAATATTGGACACTTGGAACTGACCACAGGACTTGATCACCCTGTGGGGCCACCACGGTGAGGGCGTCTGGAAGGTAAACGGCCAAAACGCCTGCTGACCCGTTGGTTCTACCACTGACGATCAGTTTCCAAACAAGTTAACTTCCTGTACCTTAGCTACCATTATAGTGCACTCTGTTCTTCCTTCAGATTACACTATTTTGGCCTAAATAGAAAGTAGATAATATTCGCTATTTTCCCAATTTCAAATTCAATCCTCAAACTCAAAAAACAACCACCAGATGGACCCAGCAAAACTGACTTGTCCTTCTCTGGACATCAGAACAAAACCATTTCTGATTTTCCAACTTATCTACTCCCTGGCTACACGATTGGCCACACACAAAAACAACATTTGACACAACAAAAAACAGCAATGACACTTGTCTAACAATTTTGGAAACATCACTGGGGAAATTAAGGTTCCATGTTTTGGACCAAAACTCACTATGGACCACATCTGACAGAAGACGGAGGGACGGACACTGGATTACCCAACTTGCACCTCATTCTCCTAGTCTAATAAACTCCTATCTCTATCACCTCTTCCCTCACCAAGACCACCCCATTCCTCCCCCCCCCCTCCCCACCACACGCATTAGGACGACATCATTGACTTCACACGGAACACACACAACTACAACCTTAGCCCACACTACACTTAGCCACACACTTGGACTCATATTCAACATTTCTTATCCACTTGGTGTCTGTATGATGTCCGTTGTCTCGACTGAACAGCAGTGAGCGTGCCCCCCCCTCCCTTCTATGTCGCAAGGCCGCAAGGCTGACGTAGCTGGGCTCGAGTTGCGCTTCGCGCAACTCTTGCAAGAAACCTAACCCTAACCCTAACCCAACCCTAACCCTAACCCTAACCCCTAACCCTAACCCTAACCCCTAACCCTTAACCCTAAGCATTCAATCAGGGTATAAGTGTACAGTTAATTGCTTATAAAAACAGATTTTCATAAAAAAAAAAACAAATTTGCGGGTTAAAATTCATTGAATTTGGTCAAAAAGGGTTAAAAGTATTCAATTAGGCTAATTTTAATTCAAAAACATGTAAAATGCATTGACAATTCATGAAAGACAAACCGTTTAAAATAAAGCCTTTTATTTTTAATTTAATTCGGGTCCGGTCGGGCTCGGACTCGGGCTCGGGCTTAAGATCTTACCTCTACTTGGCACCCAATTCGCCCTCGTTCGCTGAACTTGTTTTGTCCATTGTTTCAGCAGCGTTTCTTGTTGTGGGAATTTATACACAGATACACTTTCACTAGATGTATTGCTACATCCAGCTGCCACACAACGACTTGGCATGTTGATGATTAACAGATTTAAACACGAGAGAAACGAAGACTACCTGTTTTGTTTACATGCTGTCCGAAGCGGAACTACGAAAGTCAATGCCTTTCGTGACGTCACAGGTCATATCGAGTTCACTGCCAGCCTGCGCTCTTAGCGGCAAATTCAAATCTCTGATTCCTTCGAACGATGTCTATTATTCATATGCTTTGGATTTTTTCGACGCTAACTATTGGTATCAATAGAATCAGCGTTTAAAGGGCTTTTTTATTTGACAAAGTTGTTCAAAGCATGGCATTCACACTTTAAAGAAACAAATGTAATTTAAAACGACACAAAACAAAACAAACACATAAAGAATAGAAACACATTTCTGTTTTTCTCACCCCAATTATGGGTGATGGTGTCGTAAACTTGTCGTTGGAATTTTCATCGATCATCTCGAAACTTTTTGGGCATCAATGGCAAGCTACTGTGAAAAAATGTTGGAATTAGAAGTTGTAGAATTTGAACGGCGTGTGCGTGGCGAGCTAGCAAAGTGGCGCACTGTTATGTCTTTCATTGGATTACAGTGAAAATTGAATGCATGCATCCATGTGAGGAACTGAACATAATGAAAAACACTGGACATGGACATTTAAGGAATGTGGTCAGCATAAAACCACTGTTACTAAGGGCAACAAAAGTTTCCTTTTTCCGATTCGTCTGAAACTGACGTCGATCTATTCCTCCTCCCAAGGTGACCACAACACAAAATGGTTGCTATGGAGATAAAATCAACAGAAAAGCGGCCATTTTGAAAAAAGTAGGAATTTTTTTTTATCAACTAATGACATAGCTCTCACCAATGGAGCAATGTGTTTTTCTTTGTCAGTTGATGATGCTGATCGCTATGCTAGCAAAACTATTATAATTAGCATCTTAAACAATATGTTTTTCTGAGTTACTTGAAAATGCTGATCGCTATGCAAGTACTTTTAGCCACATTAGTATAGCTAGCATAGTTAGCATAATTAGCAATTTAAGTAATGTGTTTTTCTGAGAGAGTTGATGATGCTGATCGCTATGCTAGCACTTTAAGCTATATTAGCATAGCTAGCATAGTTAGCATAACTAGCATTTTTAACAATGTGTTTTTTGGAGAGAGTTGATGATGCTGATCCCAATGCTTAAATTTTTAGTCAAATTAGCATAGCTAGCATGATTAGCATAGTTAGCATTATTAGCTTGTGCAGCTTTTACTATCCCTCATCAAAGGTGGGCGGTGAGGGCGGCGGTGGTGGGTAGAGTCAGGCGTGGTAGGCGGGTTGCGTCTGCGGGCCATACAACGCCCCTTACGGCTTTAATTTTCATTGTGTTTCAAAACTACAAAATAAATGGGGAAACATTTTCCAAAAAGCAGTTTTAAAAGTTCTTCTTTCTTAAAGTTTGATATATCGTTAGTTGTTAGAGACGAGATATATCGATTATCACATTATTGCCATATCATGATAGCATCGTCATTGTGAGCAATGTATCGCAAATCGTCTCGCATCGTGAGGTACCCAGTGATTCCCAGCCCTAGTACACCGGTGAAAACACGGAAGTGCGGGATGGTAGAGTAATCGGGTGGTGAGAATGCCTGCATTGTTGAGGCTCCAGGACAGTAGCCGACGCAATCCAAGCAGGCGATGTCCGCGGTGAGGTTGTGCCGCTGCAAGCCCCCTGAAGAGGAATCGGACACAGGTATCTTTTCGTTTCCCATAACGCAGATCCGGGCCGGTAAATTCCAAGTGTAAGGCTCGTCTGCACTTGACCTGGAGTCCAGCCCTAAGACCTCTTTTCCTCTGCTTTCTCCTTTTCCTTGGAGGTCGAGGCAGATACAGTACATCTGACAGGCCAGGCGCACAAATAAATCGTGGAGGAAATGTTTGTTTGTAGCCGTCCCATGTTTTAAAGAGAGACTCCATTTGCTCTTTGATTTGAAGGAGAAAGTCCCGGCCATAAGTCCGCAAAGCAGCAACATATCAGTTTGTTAATCTGGCTGACATGATCACATACGTAGTAAAAACAATCACTATTACTCTACATAAAATGAGACGAGCAGAGGCATTGCCGAACACAGGCGCCATCTTCCCTCTGATAATCGAGCCATCTCTATCTTAATGGGGAGCCCCAGTGGTGTTGGTTCCCAAACCGGATGGGTCACTCAGATTTTGTGTGGATTACCGGAGACTTAATGAGAAAACTCATCCAGATGCTTATCCAATGCCCATTATTCATGAGTTATTTGAATCCATGCATCGTGCATCTGTTTTCAGTACTCTAGATTTAAAATCTGGGTATTGGCAAGTGGCAATGAGTGAGGAACACAAAGCCAAAACTGCCGTCATTACACCTATGGGACTTTATCGATTTCGGGTCATGCCCTTTGGGTTAAAAAAATGCTGGTGCAACCTTTCAACAATTGATGGACAAAGTTCTCGGAGAAGTGAAAGGAAAGACTTGTGTTTACATAGATGACATTATTGTTTTTCCCCCGATCCTGAGCAACATCCAAAAGATCTAAATCATGTGTTTGAGAGACTTGATCGTGCTCAATTAACCCTCAATCTGAAGAAATGTCTTTTCTTCCAGGCTCAAACAAAATTTCTAGGACATGTAGTGTCAGGACAAGGGGTTCATGTAGATCCTGAAAAACAGAGGCAATAACAGCCTATCCTGTACCCACAAATCTTAAGGCTGTTCAGTGTTTTCTTGGAGTGGTGGGATGGTACCACAAATTCATTCCACACTTTGCCGATATAGCAGCTCCCTTACATCGTCTGAAAAGACAAAACGTGAAGTGGGAATGGTCTGAAGAATGTCAATCAGCTTTTAACCACCTAAAAGAGGCATTAACAAAAGCTTCTGTTCTAGTTCATCCAGATCATTCACTGCCTTTGAAGTTCACACTGATGCCAGTGAGGTGGGGCTTGGAGCAGTGTTGGTCCAAAGGACAGAGGAGGGGGGAAAAGGTGGTTGCTTATGCATCCCGATGTCTGAAGGGAGCAGAATGCAACTACTCCACTTAAGAGAAAGAATGTCTTTCAGTGGTTCAAGGAGTGGAAAAGTGGAGACATTACTTGGAGGGAGTGGAGTTTGTCATCTTTACTGACCATTCTGTGTTGACCTGGGCATTCAATTGCCCTAAGACATCTTCTAGATTGACCCGATGGACTTTCAGATTACAACAGTTCCAATATAAAGTCAAATACAGGAAAGGTCTACATAATATTTTGCCAGACGCTTTATCCAGAGCTGTTACCACACTTGCTCCAAATGAGTCCTATGTGGCTCTACAAGTTGCCGCTTGTTCTGCTGATTTGCCAACTACTTTGATGGACATCAAAGAAGAACAAGAAAAAGGTCCGTAAGTTTTGTCTTTGGGGGCGCATGCCAGACAAAAACGCACCTTAGATGGAATCCAATTTCTGTTTATCCAAGGGCTATTGTATTGGCATACTCCTGTTAAAGAAGGAGGCGATAAATACCAGCTTGTAATACCAAGGTCTTGGACAGACACGTTCCTGGACTATTTTCACAACAACCCACTGAGTGGACATTCGGGACGCCTGAAGACCCTTCTGAGGTTGTTAGAGGTGGCATGTTGGCCTACAGTCAGAAAGGATGTCTAGACCTATGTCAAATGTTGCTCCATCTGTCAAGCATACAAGCCCGATAACAAAATGCTGGCCAGTCTGTTGCAATCAACAATCAGTGAGGAACCATGGGAAAAAGTGGGCATAGATTTTATGGGCCCATTCCCTCGAAGCAAGAAAGGCAATGTATTTTTGCTGGTCGTCATAGACTATTTCTCAAAGTTAGTTGAGCTTTTTCCTTTGTAGGATAGTAAAACCCATCGAGTAATTGTCATTCTCAAGGATGAAATCTTGACACATTATGGGGTTCCAAAGGAGCTCATTTCTGATAGAGGCCCTCAGTTTACAGGCCATGTGATGAAGAACTATTGCAGGTGCTGGGGAGTAAATCACAAGTTTACCACTAGTTATTATCCCCAAGCAAACCTACCAGAACGTTCAAACAAAACAATCAAAACCATGATCGCCTCATATGTAGGAAATCAACACAATACTTGGTACCAATGGGTCAAAGACTTCCGATACGCCATAAACTCTGCATATCAAGAAACAACTGGAAAATCTCCTGCTGAGCTAACCTTAGGGAGAGTGCTTAAAGGACCTTTGGAGCGAATTATATCATTGCCGCCTTTGCCAAATAGCCCTGCCTACACTCTTGTGGAAAGACAACAGAACCTCATAAATCAAGTCAAACAGAGAGTGAATAAGTGTCAGTCTAGACAAGCCCATTACTACAATACCCGGTGGAGAGATGCGCAGTTCCAGCCGGGCAACGAGGTCTGGATTCACGCTCATCCTCTTTCTGATGCAGTTAATAGCTTCTCAGCCAAGCTTGCGCCCAAATGGACGGGACCAGCACATGTAGTGAGAATATTAGGGCCCCTTAATTATCAAATACAGCGGGAAGAAACAAAGAAAAGTGACAGTGTCTATGTGGTCAACATGAAACCCTATTTCAAAGGTAAACCTTCCATGCCGCTGGCAATTTACATCAGTATAATGTCACATTATACTGATGTGTGTAAAACATAGTTAAGAAAATTCTTTTGACATGGTATCGTCAGGAATTTATGTTTTGTATAAAAAAATGTATGTATGTATTCCTGCTGTGGGAAAAAAGGGTTGCCTGTTTTTTTCATGTAAATTGCTCTTTAAACAGAAAAGAATCAAAACTAAATAAATGGGGAACTTTATCAAAAGACTACATAAGGGGTTGGTGACGAGACAGCAGGGGCCCAGCTGACTTCCTCTGAAACGCCGGTGAGGGTGTGGCATGAGGATTTCCCCTGTCACCTGCAGGCCGCGAATGACAGCTCCACAGGTGGATGTTTGGAGTGAATTCTCTGACTTTTTCGGATGCTGATGAA
Organism: Oryzias curvinotus; assembly: GCA_023969325.1. Taxonomy (NCBI): domain Eukaryota; kingdom Metazoa; phylum Chordata; class Actinopteri; order Beloniformes; family Adrianichthyidae; genus Oryzias; species Oryzias curvinotus. The sequence continues at coordinate 873,604 of CM043717.1, forward strand.
CTGAACTATGAATGACCATTTTGTTTGAACTCTACTTTAATTTAGGGTGTGGATTTATGCACGGGTTGTGTCTGAAATTTTCTGTTGTAATCTGCAAATTATTACTCCGCATTAAGTCACTCTTTTGTGTTTAATCCCTTTTCGTGTATTTATTTTTTAGTAACAGGACTAATTATCCTAGTGAATTGTTACAAGGTTTGCAAGATATGCCCACCTGTTGTTCTTCTAGAGCCAGATTTACTTTATTGTGATTTTAGATAGCTTCGAAATACATGTAGGAAACTGAAGACTCACCCATTTTGATATAAACACACGGTTCTGCTATCTACTCTTTAACCCTTGTGCTATCCTAGGCGCTTTAATATTGGAAGTGGGGTCATCTAGACCCACTAGACAGTGCTCTGAACCTTTTTTCTTCAATGATTTTTGATCGTCAGTGGTGTCCATCGATTACATGAAATCCTCTCAACCTTTATCCACCTTTGTCATGGTAGGGATAACTCGTCAATGGAAGGGTGGGGTCATAGGATAGCACAAGGGTTAAACCAAAAAGGACTGAGTGGTCTTATATTAAATGCGCCAGTAACATGTTCATGTAGCCCATTGTGGAAGTAAGGCACAGAGAGTAATCTTTTCTTCACAGTTGCTCAAAAAGACAAAAACATGAGACAGTTGTACATTTTTAGAACTTTTGACATTTTACAGCTTTGTTCATTGTCTTTTCCTTGTGTCTGCAGGTTGATGTAAGGTGCCAATTTGACTTTTTTCTAATCACATTTATGCCTGAAATATATTACAGAGGAGATGACATATAACATAGAAACTTAACAAAGAAATAAGAGAATAGCATCAGGAACACATATATTCCTATCATGCAACAGGACCTCAAACTTCACACATAACAATGAGATTTTATTTACAGTTTGTACAATTGAGCTGAAAACTCCTGTGGGTCATTTTAGCACTACTTTGTAAGCATCGGTGACTTCATCTGTTCAGAAATTATATCGTTAGTTAGTTGGAAATGAATAAATGAACTAACACTTGTAGATGGTACTTACCTCTTAGTGTGCTGATGATAAAGCTGGTTTCCTCCCTGAAGTTTTGCACAGTCTGAAAGCAAACAGATGAGTAAGTAAACAATTATGTCTCTTGTATTCAGCCAAAATGGCAGCACATGTACACACAACAGCTCCTCTTAGTCCCAATAGCATGCTGTTTTTGTGTTTTTATTGTTCTAAAACAGCGTGTAACAGTTTGTGTATCTTTCCTAAGAACCCTAGAACCCTAAGAACCAGAACAGCCAGAATCAGTGCACAATGTCCTGAAGAAACTAAAAAGTGAAGATCCACAAAATAAAAAATAAATAAATATATGTCAAAGACACTCAGATCTCCAGAATCTTCAGAAAAACAGTTCTTTTAGGAACTAACAAATTCCTCAGGAGTTATCCATAGAACTCAACCAGAACCGACCAACGCAAAGGACCACCAGAAACCCAGGAAACCACCTACACTTTCAGAGCAACTTGGGCTGGCTACAAACCTAACAACACAATGTCTGTGGCCTCCAAGCAACCTTTTAGTTCTTCCACAGCTTTGTCAGTCCATGTCATTACATTCCTGGTTGTGACTGGATCTGCTTTAAGCCTCCTGGTGTATGTGGGCTTAAGCAGGATGGCTAGGTGGTCGCTTTTTCTGAGGTGAGGCTCGGGTGTTGCAGCATATGCATGTTTGATGTTGCTGTAGCATTTATGCAGAATATTGTTTCCCCTGGTGGGAAAGTCAATAAATTGGTGGAATTTTGGAAGACTTTTCCGGAGATCACAGTGGTTGAAGAAAAAATAAGATCAAGTCAAATGAACTAGGAATTCACAAATCACAGATGTAGAAAGGGGATATTACTCGACTCTATCTATCTATCTGATTGGGAAAAAGAACAATATACAGCTTGTGTAGATTTTTTCCCCTACTGGACTGATTTAGTACCCGATTTTTTTCAAAATAAGATATTTCTCAAAATCAAAGATAGTTCAGACTATTAATAAAAGGAGCACAGTATTGAATATTTCTTCAGCGGACTGGCCTTCTTCCATTCATTTTCTTAACCTGCGTATAACCTTTTCCATCCTTGTGCTCCGGTTGCGCCAGAGCGCCCTGACTATTATCGTGTCAACCTGCAGCTGTAATGACCGTATTTTGCGCTCTCTGTGTAGGACACACTGGAAGAGCGCTGGGGAAACAACTCTGAGCTAAAGAGGATATGAACAGGTGAACAAGTAGAGAGGAAAAGCAGGTAGAGAGGTGGAGGAGGGGCTTTCGCTTCAAACTCTGTCAGAGAGATGGAAACACGGGCGTAAGATTTAGACGCCGCTTTCACTGCGGGAGTTAAGGCAGAGACTTTATGGGATGATCTCATGAACTCAAACATGGAAACATAATTACCAAGCAGAACTTTCCAAAATAATAAACCTGATCTCTCCACATTCTCCGTGTCTACCATGCATCGATACACACAGACATGCAGCGATCAGACCATCACGCGACCGCGGTGTCAGCTTTAAAGAATGCAACTTCTAAGAGAAGGGGCGGGGCGGCAAACCCCCAACAACAGGTTAGATGACAGAACCCTTAAGCGTCTCTACCTGGTCCGTTCACGGAGTTTCAGAACATAAGACCTCAACAGCCACCCAGCCTAACATAGTCCGCTATTATATATTCATGAGGGGAAGAACCCGCCGAACAGACCCTAAAACCGCCCAAATTATGCATACCCGCCCAAAGCCATTTTTACCCGCAAATTTAGAACCAAAACCGCCCAGCCCATGGTTGCTCCAGGAAGGAGCAAGGCAGGGGCCAGCCGCCCCCGCCCAGGAGGAGGGCACCCAGGAGAAAAGGGGGCCCAACAAGGGGTGTTGTAAACATGGCCCGACCAGGCTCAGCCACAGTTGGAAATATGGCGATGCCCAGCACCCAGGGGCAAGGATCAGAACCCCCACCACAGGGACACGGACACCCCAGGCTCAGGTGTGATGTGATCCCCAGCTCTTGGCCTAGCCAGAAAGCTCAGGGATCCCCCTCCCTGCTTGGAGAGAATGCCTTGGAAACCAGCACCAAGGGGATACGGCCGCCATTGCCAAGGGCCAAGTGCCCCCTACCAGGGATGAGGTAGAGGACAGATGGTCCAAATTCCCACCTTCCTTGCGAAATGTGTGTGTGTGTTTGTGAGTGTGTGTGTGTGCATGTAAGAGTGTTGGAGTGTATATTTTGAAGAGTAAAGGGTGTGTGTACTAAGGGGGTGCAGTTCAAATTGGAGGGTAGGGCGCTAAGAGGACATCTGCTGCTTGCTGGCAGTGATTTTCAAGCCCCCCCCCCCCCCCCCCCACCAAGGGCCCTACATGTCTAAGGTGCCAAATAAAACCGAGAGAGGGGGGGCCCATTCCATACAGCAACCATGGGAGGGGGACCCCTGCCAAGTAGCTCTTCCCCCCAAGGTGCATTACAGGATGGACCCCACACCCCCTCACCCTACTATGAGATTATATGAGGAAGGGGGTAAGTCGGGGACAGCTGGTAGACTGTACCCCGGTATTTTATTTTTTCCACTCTAAAACATATTTTTTTAAGGGGAGAGGATGAGGGAGTACCCAGGCGCAGAGAAGGAGAGGAGGCAGGAGGTTGCAGGGGAACGGGGCTTTAATAAACAAAACTACAAAAACCAAAAACCACAGCTTAAGCAGGCTAGAATACTCGAAACACACTAAACTCGAAACCGGGGAACCATACAATAAGGACCAGCACAGGAGGAAGGGAATGACAAGACTTAAATACATGCAGACAAATGAGACACAGGTGGAAACACTCAAGACAGATGGGGACCCAAAGTAAAACTCACTACAAAAACGAAACAGGAAACCCTACAAAATAAAACAGGAAGTTATATTCAAAACATCTCAGAACAAAAAACAAAACAAAAGTTGTTTGTGGAGGGGAAGAGGCAAATGGCATATTTAATGCCATAAATACCAGCCAGCAGATATGACCAGCCAAATGATGCATCCCTTTTCTGTGTTGCAAGTTTATTACTATTGCAAGTCTAAGGCTTAGTCTTTGTTCATAATGGTGAATATGTTACTTTTTTTGCAGTTCATGGCATAACTCCGGCTCCGGATCGACAAGCCCTTGTGTGCTTTAAAGCGAACACCGCCCGGATCTAACTGCACTGGGGCCATGGACTGTAGTGCTCACTTCACCCTCTTTCTTGTCCACAAGGCCCCCCGGATCAGCACGACTGTCGACCAGGTTGCACTGTTCTTAGTCTGCTTCAACCACGTGGCATCGCCCCGGGCACGGACCGGCCGATAAATACAATGGACACAAGTGGTCCGTGACCATGTTGGCTACCGTTTTGAAACAAGGACCAAGGAGTCTAACAGTTTGTATAAATCTTAGTCTGAGTGTAGATTTGACGTATACATTGCACTTCACATAATGACATGTTTATTATAGAAAAGTTTGAAATGTTTATCTGCATTTTGTACAAAAACATTAATACCATGACCTGGGTCTTATTTTTGTGATGATCAGAGTTTTTCTTTATAAAAATCGGACCAAAATTAAGCATTTTATACTCATTTTACTGTATCTGCTAAGCTGCATTTCATTGTTTACTGCCCTTTCCAATTTGGCGTTGCTCTTTACATATCTTGGTTAATTGTAACAGGCTGGCTTAGCATCTCTAGCAATATAACTACCCAACACCATGCGCCGCCATCCCACATCATGTGTACTTTGAGCTTTATTTCAATGATTTGTTCTAGTGGGATTATTTTTTATTCACCTACAACACAATGTGTATGTACATTTGTTCTTATGTGCCAAGATCAAATGTACATACACAAACAAAAGAAAAAAAACAGATGGACTTTCAACCAACTAAAACACCGACTGGCTGGTCTTTTTACGAACCTGAATGGGTGGGTAGGTGGACTTTAATTTTTTTGAAGGAATAGTCAACTGGTTTTAATCAGCCGAGTTACTTGATTATTGCTACCTGCTGATAAGATTTCAGATTTTTTATGTGCTGACTTCTTCAGAGATGTTTCTACAAAGTTTGAATCCCAACGCTCTTCTGCACAAACAAAAACTTTAGCTCTTTATTTTAAAGTGTAAATAAAATACAAAAGAAATTTCTTGGTACTAAGTTAAAGATGTGAAGGAGACATGAATGCATCTTCATGTTGTGTGAGTGATAGGTATCTGAAGGGTACCTCGTCAGAAACCATGATGAGGATGCCAGGGGTTTTTTGTCTGTAGATATGAGTGATCTGCCGGGGGTTGATGTGGAAGAGAGAGGCAATCTTTTCAGACAGATTGACCAGCGTCAGCTCCTCCAAGTACAGAGCATGGTACACTAATGGGACACAAATGCACACTTAAGTAATTCTGATGGTCCTGCTGGAACCCCAAAGGTATTCTGGACAATTCCTGTAAAAATCTATGTATGTGGAAAGAGATGAGCTGAAGAAACCTAAAAGAAGTAAAATGATGAAGTTTTAACAAAAACATGTCCATAAACTTGGCATTCACAACATTATTAAATCAGATTAAATCACATTTTTCACAACACCAAAGAGCAAAGAAATACTTAAATATTTGATCCTCTTGTGAAATTGTGAAATTCAGGATATTAATGGCCCGCGGCAGCAGTCACTGACTGCAAGGACCATATTGTTTTCGCAGTTGGAAAGATTTCGGCGCCTTTCAGGGAGAATGTGACCCCATCCCCCACATACTCGAAAAGTCACCAAAATGTGCACACACCTAGGATAAATAGAAAATGAATTTTTCACAATGTCACCCCTCCCAAAGACGCTGACATCATGGCGAGCGATCCCGTAAAACAAACTATGGGCTGAAAATCAAGTATGGCACCGAATTTTTTTTTTTCAAAATACAGTTACGAAACCAAAACACACGTTGGGGATATCCCAAGAAAGTTTTGAAATAATTATGGGACGGCCAAACGACCTACGGCTTGGCGGCCATTTTGTGGCGAACTCTGAGAATTGGCGATTTTTGTTTTTCCACAATATGGTAAAACGACAGTTTTGTTTAGCGATGTTCACAAAATTGCACACACGTGCTGCCAGTTCCAGCCTACAAACACCACACAAGTGCCGTTGACCGTTGAGCTTAGGAAAAGGCCGCCATCTTGCATTTTGAAAAAATAACACCTTTTGCACAAGATACAAACGAAAATTCGTCCTAGAGATTTTTAGCGATCGTCTCGTAACTTCTCAGGCATCCATAGCAAGGTCATGTGGACAAAATGTTGGAATTAGAAGTAGATTTTGAATGGCGTGTCCGTGGCGAATTCGCAACTGTTGTGATCTTAGCTACCTCGCACATTTTTTTTTTGAATGTCATGAAAATGAAATATGCGATTCTCTGGCCCACGCTGAACAAAGTGATGTAATATAAGACAAGATCAATGAAGGAATGTGGGTGTGGTAAGAAAAAAAACGTCGCCCAAAAATTATTTTACTCGGTAAAAACGAAAGAAGAAATTTTTTATTGCGAGAATTGACTAACAAAACCAATATATCCTTGTCTGTGATATCCAGAGGAAGTTTTGAAATCATTAGGGGATAGCGACATGACCTACGGTTTGGCAGCCATTTTGTGCCAAAATCTGCAATTTCGTCGTTTTTGCATTTTTACACAATATAGGAAAATTTACTATTTTACAAGCGACTTTTACAAAATTTCACGCATGTTACTAGAGTAAGTCTTAAACCACCTCTGGAGTTTCGTTGACCTTAGTCTTCAGGTAAAGGCCGCCATCTAGAATTAAAAAAAAGCAGCTTTACTACTGGATACAACTGAAAACTTGTCGTTGGGTTTTTTATCCATCGTCTCAAAACTTCTTGGGCATCAACAGCAAGCTATTCTGGACAAAATCTTGGAATTTCAAGTTGTAGATTTTGAACAGCGTGCGCACGGCGAGCTAGCAAATGTGGCTCATTTAAATGCATGCATCCATGGCTGGAACTGAACATATTGAAAAACACTGGATATGGACATATAAGGAATATGGGCTTGATTAGCCAACAACCTCTGTTGCTGAGGCCATCAAAAAGTTTACTTTTCCCAATTCGTTTGAAATTGACATCGATCTGTTCATCATCCCGAGGCGACCAAAACTTAAAATGGTTGCTATGGAAATAAAATCATCAGAAAAGCCACCTTTTTGAAAAACAAAATTCTATTCATTTATGAAATGTAGCACTTACCAATGGAGCAATATGTTTTTCTGAGTGAGTTGATGATGCTGATTGCTAAGCTAGCACTTTTAGCGACATTAGCAAAACTAGCAAAATATCTTGATCGGATCAATGGTCGGATTAGAATTCAACTGTGTACATGGGCCCAGAAAAACCTTTTCAAATTATAACCAACGTTCACATGGGTCACACTTTCGGTCGGAATAAATAATTCGCACATGCGCAGTAGTATTTGAAATACCAGAAGAGGAAATGAGTCCCGCTGTAACCAAGCCGAGCTGCAACATACATAGATACGTCAGCTCGGTAATATACGAGATGATCTTCCAAACGTGTTTTTATTATTTTTATGGTTACTATGAAGCGCCTGTTCACTCATCATTTTAATTTTAATCCATGTGGTCAGTGCTTTTTCTGTGGAAGAACGGAGCCGGAGGAAGCCAGGGTTAGGAGAGGCTAACATTTGCTAACAACATTAGATTTGGATGAACATAAATCTATACGGGTAAACGCTGCAATCTGCATCCTGGTGCACGTAAATATGTGGGAATAACATCAGCCTTTATTTAGTAGGGACATGACTGGAAACACAAATCCACGTGATTATTTGAACGGTTTCTAAGGACTGAGCGGCATTTCTGCTTTGAAAAGCTCCGCCCCAAAGCCGCTGTGTATGCTGGCGGTCCGAGCTCTCCCCAGACACAATTTTACCAGGAGAACCGGTTCTCCTGAGATCGGTAGCTCGTTCACCTAGAGCTGCAGTCCAAAGTATCCCACACATAGCACACACATAACAAAGCATCCTCCCTTCCCCTCAAACACAAAGCTATAAGTCCAGCTACTCTGCTTAGAGACACGGTCCAATGGTCCACTTGACTAATCAAGTGCAGGAGCAGACTACTTCTTTTCTATTTTCTTTGTTTGTTTTTTTGTTAAAGTCACTTCCCTCAGTCTATACTGGACATGATTTTTTTCACCCCGGATGAGTCATTAGTTGGGAAATAAAATAAATAAAGTAATAAAGTAAAATAACGAATAATAATTATATAATAACTAAAAATCCCCCCCCCCCCTCCCGACGATATAATCGTCCATCCCGATGTTTTACTGTAAACATCGTCAACTGCCAATTTAAAAGACATAGCCCAACCCTATATGCAGATTTGACTTGCGTTAATCAAATGTGGGCAGTGAGGGCGGTGGAGTTGCGTAGAGATGGGCGGTGCAGGGGTGCGTTAAGGTGGGTATGGAGGACGGTTAGCACCTGTGGGCCATACAATGCGGCTTGCGGCTTTAATTTTCTCAATTCTGGATAAGAAAAAAATACCAATACTGCTTATCCTACTTGCTTAATTTTATAGTTTTTATTGTTCTTACCATTTTTTAAAAATACCAAACAATGTAATTTCTAAATTGATCTTTTCTATAGAATGACAGGGCAGGTTTTTCTGTTGACATGTAGGAAACAATCAGTTTGAAACTTCAGTCTATTCCCTTTTTTACTTCTGATTTAGATTAAAGTTCTTACTATTTAAAAACAATTGCTATTTCATGTTATAGTATAATTTAACAAATGTATTTTTTTAAGCCTAACCCCTAACAATTTTTTTATTTTAAATAAAAATAAAAAAGATTTCTAGGCTGCTAGAAGTTGAAGCTGGGGTAACTATGGTGCACTGGGGTGTACTTCTACCCTTCTTCCCCTCTCTATTCTTGATCATTATTTATTATTTAGTTCTCCATGCCTCTGTTTGGTGCAGTGCGATTCATGTACTGTCCCTCTTTTGCCTTTTTTTTTACTTGACTTTTAATTAATACAAAACACTAGTAATTTCATTTATTTACTGTTAAAATTTTCTTTTTTCCTTCCCGCTGTTTAAAACAAACAACTTTTTTACTTGGTGCAATGTGTTCCAAATAAGTCCCAGTTTAGTTTTAAAAAAAAACATTTTTAAAACAGAATGCTACAATCAATGCTGTATTACGGACATTTGCACATGGATGCTGAACCTACCATCACCAGCTCCAGGTTTCATGCTGGTTTGGTTCCTGCTCTGCTGCTGGCACACATAGATGGTGAGGCGCGGCTGTATACACCTGGAAATTGAGCAACTATTGGTTGATGGTTAATAGACAGGTGGATGTTGGAGGTCCAGACTGAAGTCTCACCTTCCTTTCATGGTGTTAAAAAGGCGGATGCCATCTGCAGGGCCACAGATCTGAATCAAATCCTCCCTGGTCATCTTTAGCAAATCTGCACCTAAAAGAACATTAACGATATCTACTTTTGTTTTAAGAGTTCCTGCCGTCTGATCTGGCACTAAAGAGTTTCTCTGCCCTCCCTATTTTCTGCATCATCCAGTGTTACCTGAGAAGCTTGAGAAGAGCCTTGAAAAAGGCGAGAACCTGTGATGGTGCAGCCACTGCTGAGTGTTCTGTGGTGAAGATGATGGCAGAAGATGCTGCATGTCAAAAAGAAGAAGAGTCTTTGTAATGAGTATAGCAGCACAGCATCCACAGTCTCCAAACTATGGCCTAAAGGAAATAAGAGAGCACAAATAACACTTTCACTCTGCTCTGGGTTACTTACATCAAAGCAGCCAGTCATGAACACATCCCCCTGCTGGTTTGGAGAGCTGTTGCTATAGACAAGGGTACAAGGAAAGAAAAGAAAATTGTGATAAAACCCTGACTGTAAAGACATTAAACATCTGGTTGTCTTGATCATGACATTTCATTCAGTCATCTTCCAAACTCTCAATGCCTTTCAGGCCCAAACAGCCTCTGGAGCTTATCCCAGCAACTGTAGGGCGAAGGCGGTTTACCCGTGGCAAGGCCACATGCATACATGCACATATACACACTCACAGACACAACACAAACAGAAAAACATACACACACATAGACACACAGGGACAATTTGGAATCAACGATTAACCTGTGGTCTAAAGCAGTGGTCCCCAACCCCCGGGCCGCAGACCGGTACCAGTCCTTGGGTCATTTTGTACCGGGCCTCCCAGAAAAAATAAAATAACTTACATTTATTTCGGAATCTGAAAGATGTTTTATTTTGAAAAATTGACCAATTCTCTGTTCCATTCGTCTATGTTACTCCTGACGCAGGCCAAGGCGTTCTTCTCGGTCACGTGATGGGATACCTCTAAAAGAAAACCCAGGAGCTAGCAAAATGAGTAAAAAGCAAAGGTCTTTGGAACGTTTCTTTGGTGAGGGGTAAACGCCCAGCCAGAAGACGAGCCTTCCACTTCCAAAAAAAGAAAGCTAACTTTAATAGACAGCATCAGGATTCCTACTTAAAATACGGATTTATCCCCACGGGAGATTCCCTCCAACCATTCAGCATAGTGGTGAGTTGCATTTCCATGCACTTATTTTGAAGCCATGTTTAAATGTTATAATAATAGCTACCAGAGTGTTGCGGGCAGAGAGGACGTTGCTCATGCCATAATTCGTGTTCATTGTTGTGTTTAGAAAATACCACAGTTTTCATGCACGTCATATTATTTTGTTGTACTGTAGTGTCAGTCACGTACACGTTTGGTCTGCTGTCGGAGTTCCGCAGGCTGCAGGGGTTACTGTCGGAGCTGGCATTACAGGGAATTATGGGAATCAATCCCCTTGGCCTGCTTTGGTCAAAATAGGGTTGATCACGGGTGTTTCTGTTTGCCTGCGGGTCCTTTCATCTGGCAGTTATGTTGTTTCACCCTTAGTTATTTCTTATTGTTGTGTTTACTTCTTTTTAGCACCATGAGTGTGGGAAGGGGAGAGGATGATGAGACCTGTGCCATGTACAATGTTTAGCGTGTCAAAATAAAAGTGCAGAATGCGTCCGCCACTTATAACATACCAGTCTGAGAGAATTTTGCCAGACATCAAACCAGTCCGTGGGGCAATAAAGGTTGGGGACCAGGTTGAGATCCAGCTAATGCACACTCACCCATCTGCATGAGTGCTGGGAGTTGGGGAGCTGTAGATAAGTGGCAGAGTGCTGGTAGTACTTTGGTTGCTGAGATTCAAGGTGTGAGGCCACAGTGAGCACTTTAAAAGAAAGAAAGAATCACTGAGAAATGTTTTCATAATATCCCAAAATGCACTTCCCCTCTGCTTCACTGATACAAGATCAGGCTTCACCAATCCAAAGCAGGAATCCCTCCTCCCCTGAGTTCATAAAGATGTACTGAGGTCAACAGTATTTCATGGTCAGTGTTGTCAGAAAGTCACGGTTTTCCAGCCCAAAAATCAGCTAAACACTGCCAGACCCTACAAGTGTTGAAAAAAATGTTCATCAGGGATTAATTAGCAGTATATAGCACTAAATAATCCTCCACTATTTATTATTTCCCATTTTAATTGAAAGTCCAACTTTGAGTCATCTGGGACATTAAAATTCTGAAAGGTAAACGGTAGTTTTGACAAAAATTGTGAATCTTCAGAAAAACTAAACAAAAAACTAGCATTTAACTGCGCGGCTAATAAAATGGAAAAATAACCTTGGCCAAAATAAAGACTAGAGTTAACAAGATGTTGTAACCCTAACACCCATCCTCCCACCCCCCCGCACATCACTAAGTTGTGGTTCCTCATGGTGGCGCCAAATACACAAAAAAGCTTAGCTACAACTTCACTCCTTGTAGGACTGATTCACCTTAGCAGAACCTGAACATTGAATCACTGATGAAGATCAGAAACTCTGTGACTTCAGCAGTAACATATTAACATGATTGATGCTTAAACGTTCAGTCAAGCAAAGGTGGAATGCTGGAATTTATCCACGAATCAATAAGGTTAGTTAATGTTAGAAAACAGCTGACAGCAAACCTCTCTGAGTAGGGTGGTTTCATGTGACACTTGGTACTTCTCTCTGTCCAAAGTGCTTTTCCTCTCCATCTTTTCACGGTCTGTCTTCAGTTTGCGGTCGGCTCCCTTAGGCTTCAAAAACGGCAGAAAAAGTCAATTCTTTGACACAATTTTGCACAAAACCTGAGATACAGAAAGGCTCCTACTTTGAAGACCTTTATCTGGCAGCTGCATGAGTACACATGATCCACATACTCGCCGTGTTCATTGGTGGTGAAGGTGTCCACCTGAATGCGGAAAGGAACACCTTTCTCGCCGCCATGCTTCCTAGGTGTGAACTCTGTACTGATGCAGTTTACCTGTGCAGACAAATGGTACAGGACCACTGAGGCAGACGCATGCTTCACCCAGGACCTTAACTAAATCCTCCATGTACCTGAATGAAGACAGAGGCATTCTTGGCGGGGTCCCAGAGGAACTCAATGGTGTTGAGGTGCAGGGGGTCTGAATGAGGCTCCAGGACCCCCACTGACAATGGGACATCTGGAGACATTTGGAAGGCATCTGTTCATTTATTATGGTCCAAAGCAGCAATACAACTGTTGAGGTCAGTCAGATCACCTATATCTAGGATCCTGTCTCCAGGTCTGTTCCACCTCCATCCCTCCAGCTGTTGGTGCTCTGTGTACTGCAGCCGACGATCATGAAACACCACTCGCACAGTGCTCTGTGGATGAGCAGGTCAGACCTCAGGCTGGACAACATCTGCCACTCGAGTTCACACCGAGTCGAGCGGTCCAGCCTCTGGGCTCAGTGTGAAAAAGACCCCCCTCCCTCAAATTATTAAGAGATGCAGAAGAGGGTTTTTTTTTTTTGCAGGTGAGAATTCCAAAAAAAAAAAAAAAACCTGTCAACATTCTTTCAACAAGCAAATCTTGGAGGGACTCCCACATCCACAGAAAAGCACCATGCTGCTGATGGAGCCCTGCACACCACAACCCCAGCAGGTGGCTACTTGCTTTAAACTTAGAACCCAACGTTTTAAAGACATATTTTTAATTTGTAATCAGATTACATTAGAGAAACAAGGATACTACCATCAATGTCTATAAGCTTCTTCCTGCAACAAACACTTGTCTGTTTCGTTCTAATGAACTCAATTCTTGAAGAATCCAAGTTCTGCACTTGGCTCGCTGAGACAACCATATTGTAATATGAGGCTATATAAATAAAATTAAATTAAATTGACTCACGTCTGGTATTCTTAAAAAAAAGATATTCCATCAAGAAAAACCAAAGATTTTCTGCTACCGTGCTGATGAAACCTAAGGACACTGCAGTGACAGGATATGTTCTCGAATAAAAAAATTCTGAAGCCGAATTTATTGAACACAATTTTTTTATGTTCTTTTGCATTTTACATCCATCTGTTTTCTAAACCCGGTTAATCCCTTTCAGGGTCGCAGAGTGGTTGGAGCCTATCAGCTGTTGGGTAAAAATTTACTCTGGACAGGTCAACAGTCCGTTACAGGGCCATGCACTCTTCACATCCAGGGATGATCCAGAATCACCAATTAACCTGTGAAGCTTGTCTGGACTGTAGGCAGAAGCCGGACAAAATGCGCTCACAGGAACAAGGACAACATGCAAACTCCACAAAGAAAGGTGCCAGTCTGGGTTTACACAGAGGTCTTTTGCTAAGTGGCAAGAGCGCTAAACACTACATCACCATAACTGCATTTATTAATGCTGACGTTATTTTAAAATTCTTCAAATTTATCCAAAACTCACTGTGACATTTTCCTCTAGAGAAGAGATCCTAACAGTCCCTGAAAGGAGGAAGAGCTAAAAAGTCTGGAGAGAAAAGCAATGATGCCGTATTTTCTTTATTTACTCGTCAATTCCAAACCACCAAACAAAGAAAACAATCATCAACAGCAGATGTGTCTGTCTCTGTTTTCTGATCATCTTCTTGTAAAATGAGAATGAAACCCAACCTTAGTTAAAAAAGCAAATGGATACACATAAAGAGTAAACAAATCTGAATGAATACATCTATATTCATTAAAGGTGTAACGGTGCATCTTAACAATGATCAGTATCACATCATAATATGTGGTTGTCGATCCAATTTGTAGTCGATATCGTTCCTTAAGAATGATCTGATTGGATCCGATTCTCTGACCTGCAGTGGATCCAGATCATCTTGATCCAAACTTCCAGCAGTGAGACTCAGACAGAAATTCCTGCTACTGAACAGAGAAGTTTTCCAGATTCTTGGATTTCTTCCAGATCATCAAGTGGAAATGAAATCTGTGTCCAAACAAACAAGTCAACTAGAATGAATGTCAGATCCATTCACATGGTAGTTTCCTAAAGTTCACCACTGTTGTTTTTCCACATCCAGAGAATCCAAAGGGAACAATCTTAGAACATTCTAGACACTGGATGATCACATGACTTTATTCACAGTCTGTCCACACACTGGACTGGAATGATGGACTGATCCTTTTCTGCTGCATCACGTGTGTGTCATATGCTGATGCACCTGGTCGTTTTTATCTTATAGCCAAATAAACCTACTCTACCTCAATCCAAATGGTATCTTCCAAGATCGCTTACAATCAATTTATTCCATTTTGAACCTATTTTATGTAACAGGATGATTCAATTTGATTTGATTCTGCTCTGGTTGATCTGGTTGGATCATAAGAACAGAAATCGAATAATCGTTTAATCGTTACACCGCTATTGTTTATATACCACTTTAAAATGCCTTCAGAGTGCCAAAGTGCTTTACAATAAAAATTAGATAACAAAACAAACAAACAAAAATTAAAAATTGAGCAAATTTAACAAAATCATAAACATTTACATTGAATTATAATACAATAGTTTCAAGTTTTAAGAGAATTTCTTGGTCCAAATGTTAACTTTTAGAGCTTAGATATGGGTTTTACTTAGCATAACAATTGTCTTCAGGTTTTCTGTTGGATGTGGGAGACCGATTCTGACCAGATAAAGCATCAAGGTGATCCACTGGTGCATGAAATTTAGCGCTACTTTTATAAGTCGGCTTTAGCGGCGTCACGCGTTTGCACAGCTGATGCGTTCCTACGCTTCCAGGACGTTGAGACTAAAAACGTCCTGATGGCGAGTAGCAGCAGCTTGACAACAGGGGCACGGTGGGAGGGGGTACTTTAAGCTAAAGAAATACTTTGTTACACAAGAACCTGTGAGGTAGAAAAGAAAGCAGCATGACAGACAGAAAAAGCTGTTATTTTGTTTTCCCAGAAAAAGCCAAATGAGGAACAAAATGCAGGAAAGACGCCAGAGTCCTCATGTGGAAAGCCCAAAGAAGACGGAGGAAGCAGAAATCTAACACAAAGGTTCGGTTCAGGTGTCCCAGGCCACTGTCCCAGACAGACTAGGAGAACAAAACACAGGAGGAAGAGTAGGTCAGGGCAGAGAGGACAGAAAGACACTCATAGTGCCTTACACCTACCTTCACAAATTTGCTGCATATATCTGTATACTCCACTAGCTTTCTGTTTAGCAAACGGATTTCGTAGGACTGACCTACATTTTAAAACATTAGAAAAAAACCTGATTACAAATGAAAAAAAGGAAATCAGTAAATCAGTAAAGTGGGGGGGAGGGGTTGAGAGACCCTAAAGCTGCAGATTAGATGGCACAGTACCAATAAGGGAGACAAGGGGGCAAATCAGACAATTTAATTTACAATTTACAAGCTCATGTTGTCTGCATATGAAATAATTTCAGACATGTGGCAGATTAAAGCCCCAAAGATTCAGTCATGAATTTGTATTAAGCCACAAAAGTCCACTTTGATGTGAAAGTCAACATCTCTCTGTTCAGAGTTAGGGTCAAAAGCAGACTAAAACCACTGAAGCAACTAAGAAAGCTCAAGGAAGAGGAGGTTTAACCAAACTACACTTTTTACAGGTTTAAAGAATAACAGTTCAGCCAAGCATCAGCTGCAGGACAACAGGACATCCACTGGTTCACAGGCTCATCCTTGGGGGCCATATCTACCTTGGTTCAGGTATGTGAGCGTCTCGTCCTGCTGCTTCACAGCCGGCGATGTGGACGCGCACAGCATGTAGTGAAAAGGGCTGCTACGAGCGCTGCTCTGGAGCCGCGCCTCCTCATTCTTCAGGAACGGGGCCAGCGCCTCTCTGGGGGGTGGACAGGAGAGCAGAGAGGCCATCGACACTATTGTCCTGCTTTTCTTTTTATCTAGTCGCCTTATCACAGAGCAAAGGTGCAAAAGGCTGAAGGTGCAGAGCTGCAGGCACTGCTTCACTTCTGTTTTTAGCTTCCTAAATGCCTGAATGTAAAGTTTCATTTTAAAAATGTTTCTAGTTACAAATCTTGTGTCAGATCTATTTGTGATGCATGCTCCAGAACTGAAAGATCTTTTTTTTATTTCAATTAATCTTTTAGGAGAGTCACCACAAAACTCCACTCTACATGGAACCCAAGAGGAAAAACTCACAAAAGAAAGGTGTTGAAATCTTTTTAAAGAGTTTGAAAAGTGCTGCTCCAGATCAGTTTCAGAGAGGACTCTAAAGAAAAGGGGCTCTGAAGTGCATTCCTTTGTTACCTGATGCAGTTGCTGAAGGACTCGGGCTGGGGGTGGCAGAACAGCATGTTTTCCAGCAGTCTTACTAAAACTGAGATCCCTGCAGGCGGACGCCGTCCGCTCAGAGCTCTGCAGCAGCTGCTCGCCTTTTATACCATCCCACAGATGTCATCACAGCCCCATTAGCATACCTCTGTTGACCTTTAAGGGGTGGGTCAGGAGCACACCTCCCCCAGACAGCTGTTGACTGTGAGGCTGTAGGAAGAAAATATTCAAACTGAGAAAGTGGACAAATGTCAGAGTTTTGGCTGAGGCAGAGAGCAGGAGGAGTTCCAATCTCATTGATGAAAGTCCTAAAAATGTGCAGTAAAGAGGCAGATTAGTCCAGAACTCAGGTTTACTGGTACACCAAACTCCTTCCTAACATGACTGCCAGTCTTCACAGAAAATACAAACATTTCCTTTGGCTTCATTAGGAAAACCAAAAATTCAGCAAATGTTTGGTGAACGTACAGGAGTCTTCATCCCAAACCATAAAAACAAGCCTGTACATTAGTTTCCTTAGAACAAAGCTATCATCTGTGATTGCCAGGACTTAGTAGAACCCAACCTGAACTCCAACAATGTTATTTCAGACAGAGTCCAGACGTGCAACCTTGCTGGCTGTTTAATGTGCAAGATGAGCTTATTGGTGAGTCTAGTTTAAGGTTGGGCAGAGCCATGAAGATGAAGGAGACGTTCAGATTCCTCGTATGGATTATGGTTAGTGAGCTCCATCAGCTGAGTCTTCATCTTCATAAAATCTGCCAATGTGCTACTTCCACCTCCATGACAAGAACTTTTCAGCAATCTCCAGAGAACAGAAAGAATCGTCCAGGGGAGACACCCCCCCCATCACGATTTAAAGGATAACTGTGTGAAGAAACACCTGAACAGTTGCTGCTGTTGCTGTTCTGGGCTCTCTTGATGTAAAGGTTCAGGAGCTTCATCTGCAGACAGACACTTCTATTATACATCTGGTGGTGATGGGGGGGGGGGTGCTCTGTCATCTACAGCCTCAGCAAATATCGCCATCTAGTGTTCAACAGTGTTACTGTAGGTAAAGGGAGATTCCTTCATGGTGCTCACCTGTCAGATATTTAGTTCCTGT
This sequence comes from Oryzias curvinotus, assembly GCA_023969325.1. NCBI lineage: Eukaryota > Metazoa > Chordata > Actinopteri > Beloniformes > Adrianichthyidae > Oryzias > Oryzias curvinotus. Next base: position 891,460 of record CM043717.1, read on the forward strand.
TGTGAGTTTAGGATTAAGTTGTAGAAACTTCAAGTCTTTCACCATAAACTTTAGTTCATCCAGTAAAACACTACTGCTAAAAAAGCAGCTAAAAAAAACAAAACCCTTTTCATAGGCTTATGGTTTGTTGGATTTGTTATCCATAATCTTAGACATAGGATGTCAGAAACGGAGGCTCTATAACCCTTGTTCTATCCTAGGCACTTTTAACATTGGGAGTTGGGTCATCTAGACCATTGGTCCTCAACCCCCGGGCCGCGGACTAGTACCAGTCCGTGGGTCATTTGGTACCAGGCCGCACAGTAAGAATAAATAACTTACATTACTTCCATTTTATTTATTTCTGAATCTAAAAAGATGTTTTATTTTGAAAAATTGCCTGAATCTCTGTTACATCCGTTAATGTCACTCTTGACGCAGGCCAAGGCAATCTTCTCGGTCACGTGAAAAACCTGCACCACTATCAATTTACTATTATCTATTTCACAGAGTTTGTACCAGCCTGAAATCTGTGAATCGCCGTCCATGCAATTGCGCGTTCCCGTCTCTGAGAAAGAGCGCGCAGTTGGATGGACGGAATGTGTGGGGAAGACAGCGGGGGAGTTGTGGGCAGAGGCAGCAAGGTGAATTGCGCAGGGATTGTCAAAACCTAAAACACGCTGTCCGTCACATACTGCAGCGTGAGTGTCTGTTTGTCTCCACGTCTGCATGTGAGTCTTTGTCACATCTAAAGAACATTCAGACCTACGATCACGTTTAAAGTCTCAACGTCTGCATGAAGCTGAAACTCACCACGTATCAACCAGACTAGACCATCAGCAAAACCATGCAGCACCAGAAGTCGTAATAATGGTAAGAAATACTCATCATTTATTAGCAGCAGCATAACCATGTTATTAAAAAGTGTCCACATATTAATTGTACTTTGAAAGTGTTGAAATTACATCAAATGCTCACATTCACTTGTATATTTAGTTCTAAATATATTTTTGCGGACTGAGTTGGACTGGGTGGTGGTTGTTTGGTCGCGTTCTAAATTCTGGAGTTCATTGAACGCATCAAGATCTGATTGGCTCTCAGTTCTGTCACTCAGTCTGTTGTTAGGTAGTTTGGACCAATGAGGTTCAGCTATGGGCCGAATAAGGGAAATAGGAGGGCTGGAGTGGAAGGGGGGCAATAAGAAGTTGGAGAAGCACTCTCAGTGGGAGAGATTGAGGAGTTGCTGAATTAGTTGTACGGCGCTGGTTGCGGTCTACAGTAACCAGAATAAAGAACCTTAAAAGAGGTTAAGTGTCTGTGCCTCAGTGTGGGACAGGGACGCTACATTATTGCATGGTTCTTTTGAAATGACATTTAAAAATACGTGGCGTTTATGGCTCTCTTGGCCAAAAAGGTTCCCGATCCCTGCCTAGGAGCTAGCAAAATGAGCATTAAAAAAAAACAAACGACTTTTGAAAGTATCTTTGCCAAGGGGAAAATGCCCAGCCAGGAGACAGAAGAGGAGCCTTCAATTCAAAAAAGAAAAATACATTTAATAGACAGTACTTCTTTTTTGCCCCATGTGTTTGGGAAGGGGAGAGGATGATGAGACCTGTGCGATGTACTAATTCATACGTGTCAAGACAAAAGTTCAGGAGTTGTCTAGTTACGTATCTGTTCCTCCTTCAGCGTAGCAACAGTACAATAATTCTCTGACTGAACCGTGAAAACTTTGTGTGACATCATACCGGGCCGTGGCGCTAAAAAGGTTTGGGACCACTGATCTAGACCCGCTAGACAGTGCTCTGAACCATTTTTCTTCAATGAAGAAGCCTGGAGTGGCATTAATGAAGATTTCTGAAGGCAGTCAGGATTTTTGAATCATCTCAAGAAAATCAGGACGTAATTAATTTTGAGTTCTGATTGAGAAGTTCCAACAGAAACAGAAACTTTAAACGTAATGATTGACACAGGTTTATGATGCAGTAGACTTACATGACTGTGGGGGAGGGGTGGCAACCTATAGCACCTGAAAGGTGTGCGATGGAGGAAGATTGAGTCCACATGTTTATCAAGCTGCTTGGTTTTGAAGGTGCAGGTTCTTCTCAAACTTTCATTTTCCATGTTTCATATGCAGATGAAAAGCAGGAACCAGTTCAATGGCCTTGTGGAAGAGTGTCCACCCTGGGACTGGAAGGGCGTGGTTCAAATCCAGGCCGACTCATACCAAAGACTAAAAAAATGGGATCCAATGCCTCCCTGCCTGACCCTCAGCATTATGGGGTTGGATTGGGGGGATTAATCAACCAAATAGTTCCCGAGCGCAGCTGTATCTGCAGCTCACCGCTCTCCCAGGGGGGTGGGTCAAATGCAGAGAACAAATTTCACACACCTAGATGTGCGACAGCTAATGGTACTTTAACTTTTAACTTTAGGAACACAGGTAGAGGTGGAGGCGGTCTCTGCAGTCAGGTGAACCTGACCCTCAGAGCCCCACCTTTATGTAACTCAAAGGCAAATCAGACCCGTTTAATTATCTGCCAGCGGGAACCAGCTGAGAATGAACAACATGGGAAAAAGATAAGGCGGTGCATCTGGTGAGGAGGCTTCTGTGAGTTTGTGTGGACACTGATAGAAAGCGATAGTGGGCGGCTGTGCACCTTGCTCCCCGCAAGCTGCGCCAGGTGAGGTTTGAGCTCCTCGCCAATGACGGAAAAAATTGCCACTAAACAGAAGACGCTGGCCTTGCGAACACTGCTCTCTGTGTTGTCGTATCCCTGCAGCAGACACGTACACAGGCGCACACCAGCGTGGGAGGGGTTGTAGACAGTGCAGAGTACACGCAAACATTTCCAGGGACAAATAAGGTAAATAACTCTGACTGTCCAAATATGAACATTGTCCAAATAAGCCAACATGGATGCTTCTGCTCATCAGCTGCAACCCAACTCTTAATTCAATAAAAACGAATTACAGTTTTAAAGAATGTGCACATTCGTCTGCAAGTTTTATAAAAAAAAAAAAGGCTGATTCTCTGACCTGCAGAAGTCCTGGGATGATGTCCGGCAGCAGCTGCAGCAGAAACTCCCTAGTGATGTGTTCAATTACTTTGGTCTCCATCTTGATGGGGCACAGCACCTTGATGCACTGCTTACATGGATGGATCCAGCCAGAGTAGAAACTTTAAACAACCAGCAAAACTATTTCTCTTTTAGTTTACATCATATCAGAACTAAAGGATTTTCGGCTGCTTAAAGAAATAGTTAATAGAATAAACTGTGGGTAATGAAGCTTCTGATTCTAAAGCTTTGAAAATGTTTTAATAGTCAGAAACAAGTGATGAGACATTCATTCATATCTCCTGACTGACACGTTTCAGTGCATTTTCATGTCTTTTAACTGAACTCACTTTTAATTTGCAGTAGAAATGTTTTTTTTTAACTCATTTTATGCTCTAAATACTTATTACTTATAGAAGTTTTGGGACATCCCAATAATTAAAGTTATTTTTCTTTTTTAATGTGGAAAAATCCTGAAAAAAATTTGAAATAGCAAAAAAGTAGCGTGAGCTCAAGGATTGTGATGGTATGGGACAGTTTTCTGCATTTTTATAGAGTGAAAGTCTCCGTGAACAAACACAACCCAGCAGAAAACACGGAGTTCCCTTTGGGAAAGGGTCAATCATGTAGACTTAAACCCTTTGGGCTTAATGAAGGTAGAAAAGTGTTAACAGTCACAGAACCATGAAGACACTGATGGCAGCAGAGCTGCCATGCAAAGCGCTAGCCAGACCTCCAGGACCAATTTGAAGGTCAGGGTCTTGTCCAAGGACAAGGCCAGGCAAAACTGGAGCCAAACCTGTGACCCTCTGATCAAAGGCATACCACCTTACTCTGTGGCACAGCCTCCCCCAAGTCTTCTGCTGAGAACCTAGTTTGCCAGAGGACAAAAGATGGTGAACATAAACATGGAGGTGTCAGCACAGTCTTTCTACATGGACAGAAAAGTGAAAGCAAAAAAACCTTCAAAAGCCAAACGTCATGAGAACTTCTGGAAGGGGACTTTCTAAAAAGTATTTCATTTTGCTGAAGAAAGAATGCTGCGACTGTTCGGCTGTTAGATCTGTAATGTGGTGACTTGAATTAGAAGTTAATTATTTTACAACTAAAATAACCTTCAATAATCTGTAGCTATAATGTTTAAATATTGGATTTCATTCCTGCGGTCTCAATGGGAACAGATGAAACTCAGACCTCTTTCATCCATGTTTTTCTTCAAACTCAAATCAACTCCCAATTCCCAGAATTTATTAACCAAAAAATCTGCCACTTTGTCCTGCAGCAGAGAAACTTTGCTGCACAGCTGTGTTTTTCCAGCACTACTTTCCTTATGTAAAACAGATGTGGAATTTTCCTCAGTGATCAGTGTTCAGGCTGTTATCTGAACTGTATTTGCGCAGCGTGTCCTGACCGTCCTTGCAGGAAAACCAGTCGAACCGCAGTGACTCCTGCACACGACGCAGTCAAAGGTTGCTTTTTTTGTAGTTTATATTTTCTTCTTCTCTGATAAATAAGTAACCCAGCCATCTTAAAGAACACCGTCATGCATGGAGACCTGCACAGCCTTGATGCCAGCAATCATTCATCTCATGGAGTTCAGGTCACATGTTAGCATGTGTGTACTAGCTGAAAAGTCAGCAAGTTGGATTTCAGTTTAAAACTTGCATATGAGGCTTCTGAACCCAAACTAAACCTCATGAAGCTTCAGAGCACCACGCTAGTCCACAGCAACAATCGCATAATATGCAGACATCTGAAGGCAGGCTTCACTGCTCAGCATCCCTGGGTGGTGGTGGTCCCTTTTATGGGGCTGGTGAATCGTTGTGCTGGACCCTGGGAATGGCGAGGGGACTGGTCACTGGTGACGTATGCTTGATAGAGACATAGGGCTACACCAACGGACACCAGTCCTATCAAGATTCCAGTCAGAAACATTAAAGAGGATTCAAGACTTTAGAGCTTATTAAAAGAAACCAAAGAAAACCCATCAAAAGTGAGTGCTATTCTTGACAAATTGTTAAATGGCTGTAAGGCTGGCAAAATAAACATTGAAAAACTTTTTTAAAGGACTAAAAACTCTCATTTTATCATTTTCCAGATCGGAAATGTTTTTTTATATTTGAAGAACAATAGTCTTTGTTATTGACCAAGGTAGAGTTGAACTTCCAGTGACCTTTATTTCCTTTATTATTTGAATCTCATGTTATTTCAATTATATCGTGATCAGTCAAGAGAAGCGACACAAGGTTGGCTTCATTTAGGGGACGCGCTGGAAATGATGATGTGTGAAGCTTCACCGCCCGGCTGTACCACATGACTGATTCATGAGGGGATTTGGATTATGCCACAAGTTTTGACAGCGGCATGAATCCATTAGGCTCTACGACTGAGTTTTAGGGTCACCAAAAAAAAGGAATATTACGAGATTAAAGTCGCTACGGCTTTAATCTCCTAAATTGATGGGATTGAGGTGGAAGTTAGCATACAGAGCAGCAAGTGAACGCCGTGCAGCAGCAGAGCAGACCGACTAAACTCAATGGAACAGGTGAGCTGAATGTTTATTGATAACGTTACAAATGTGTGGAAGCTCCTTTATTTATGTTTTATTAATTGATTGGCGGCTTGCAGGATCTCTGTTGATGAAGACATCAGTGTCCCTGCAGATGTCCACTTCAAACCTTTCTTCGTCCACCAAAGACAAGCTCTCTACGTCTGTGTGATGCTTCTGTCTGCAGAGGCCCAGTTTTCTGCATTTTCAATGTTCTTCTGCTAATATCACAGACTATTTTCATTCCTCTTTGTTGTTTTGAGTTGAAACGAGACGTTTCATCTGGAGGAGGGGAAGTGTGTAGCACTTTGGTGATGGCGCATCACAGTAACATGACTTAAGGTGACGGATGGACTTCTGGGTATATGAATGGAAAGGGTAGAATAAAGTATCGGTCCTCTACACCCAAACGTGTCTCTGAGCCCCTCATTTTACATATGAAACCCTGCATTAGCTAAATTACAACATTTTGGTTTTGTGTTGTCAAAAGGCTCAGAATTTGTTTTTGAATCCTATCCAGAAATAAAGCTTGACAAAACGCTCCACATCTTTCATCCGTTTTGTCTCCCTTTCGGGGTCACGGGGCTGCTGGAGCCTATCCCACGGCAGGGGACATCCTGGACAGGTCACCAGTCTGTCAGTCACACATCCATGCACTCTCACATTCACACCTATAGACAATTTAAAGTTACCAATTAACCTATGAAGCATGTTTTTGGATGGTGGGAGGAAACCTGAGTCCCCGGAGAAAATCCACGCATACACGGGGAGAACATGCAAACTCCACACAGAAAGATCCCCCATTGGTGTTCTGGTTCAGGTTCCCAGCCAGGACTTAAGCCTCTTGCTGTGAGGCAAGAGCGCTAACCACTGCACCACCGTGCAGCCCATAAATGTATGAGTTTTTGTAATTAATAAATGTGTGTTAGCTCTGGTCCAGGGTACATCGTAAGCTAGTTGTCACTAGCTAGTGTCTAGTCTCACACACACATGAGAAAGAACAGAGGAAAATGTAGGCCCACAGATACTGGAACTTAGAAGTGGCTTTTACTTGCAAGATAGGCCAGGTCCTTAACGGTGACCCCAGTGACAAAAAGGCCCATGAAGTCTGGGTCCGCTGTGGGCCCTGTGATGTCTGGTTTCACCACAGCTGTGGTGAGGAAGACAGCTTCAACTGCCAGGAATGTCTTTGAAAACCTGTTGTCTAAGAACAGCCTTGTTGTTCAGTTTTAATAAACCTACAACACACTTTCAGTCACACACGTTCTATGTTGTTGCTATAGCAATAGGTCTGTATTTTACCTATCTTTTCAACATCAATAATATTTTATCCCATAATTTCAACACAAAAACATTCAAAACAATCAATACTAATATTAGGAACACAATCAAATTTCACCGGTTGTTTTTTCTTAGTTTCTCAAGCAATTAACCAAAAAGTGGCCCCCATTTAGTGACGTCACTATATAGAAATAGATCCTGTTGTCTTCCTTGTATGTTTTAAACAGAAACAAACATTGGGGATTACATGTTTTTGAAACAAGTTTAAAACACTAGACCAGAATGTTAAAGTATAAACGCAAGTCAAAAATAAATGTTATGATCACTGTGAGCAGAGGGCGTGGCTGACCTTCTCCCTGGTGCCTCTTTACACTGCACACCTGATTCTCATCTCATCACCATGTCTTTAAAAGCCTGCACCTTCCACTTTCTCCCTGCCAGATGATTACTAATCAGTAGCTCTTGGCACCGGTCCTGTATATCTGTCTAGCTCTGCTAATTCAGCATCCTGTCTGATTCAGTTTGTGTTCCTGAGGAATAAACTGTCAAACTGCCCTCTGCTTCAGTCTCTGCTTTGGGATCCTTCCACTCAACCTAACAATAAATGTGAAAAGGTTTCAAAATAACTGTGGCAAAAAGGAACAGGTGGTGTCAGTATCCTTTCAGAATCATTGGGAAACAAAAGATTTAATGGGATAGTATTTGTATGATATTTTGACAGAAATTTCTCTGACTTTGTTGGTGACTATATATCTATCTGGTAATAACCATACTTATTCCATGGTGTGTTGTTGACCATATCATTCCAAAATGTGAGAACATGGAGAGGAGGCAGTTATTTGTTGGAAAAGCCCTCAGATGGGTCTGTTGCGTGATTGGTTAAGCAGATTCTATCATCGTATGTCTGTGTGGGGTCCATGTGTCACTGAACCAGCAGAAACACAGTTAACAACATTTTGATACCAGAATGAACTGCCTTCATGAGAGTAAAGGACTCTTGAGCAGATACTGGTAAAGAGTACATTTCTATGAATTCTGAACGACTGTAACATTGGCCATTAGGTTTAATGAATTAACAGTTGCACCAGTTTAAAAAAACAGAAGCCTTTTTTCTTGGGTGTGATGAACCTGCTGTTCCTAACCCTAAATTACGACATGTCTGTCTTTTCAGTCTTCCCACATCATCTTCGGACCTGCAAAACATTTTCTCACAGATAACTAACACAGAGCGTACTTCGATTAATTCTAGACACAGCTAACACAAGTTCACTGGAGGATGCTTGGAAGACACAAAGATAGGGGGTTATCCCCAAAGGTTTCACCTCCACCTTCCTGTGAGACAGAGTTGGACACACACACACTTCTGCAAAAATGATTATATAGCTAGGTAATAGATAAAAGCAAATATGAGATCACTTATATACATGTTTCCAACACAGGGAGAAGTCCCTTTAAAGCCATGAGTTTAATTTGTGTTTTTTCTGTAATGAAGGACACGTTTTCCTGGTCTGGAGTCTTTAGTTATAATGATGCTGAGATAAGTGTACTTGGTTCTGAACTCGAATATAACAGATGGAAGCAGCAGCACTGTCTTTGATGGAATCTAGACTTTGTCTAGATTCAGATGAGACCAAAAACTTCAGAAAAATCTTTTAAGATTCAAAGCAACAGTGACTTGAGAAGCATTTTTGAGAAATAAGGAGGTATCGTTGAGCAGCGGACTTGGAATGACCCGCTTTCCTGCAGCTTTGATTCCATTCAAGAGCTCTGTGAGATGAGAGTGGCAAGAGATGGGAGGATAATCAGGAGTAAACAGGGGGATATGGGGCATCCTTGTCTGATGCCTCTAGATAACACAAACCTTTTGGAACTTCCAAAGTTGAGTTTGATTGAGCTGTTGTTGTCATTTTAAAGAGTTTGAATTGTGTTTCCAAAGGTTTGGACTGAACCCATATTTTTCTAAAACTGAGTAGATAAACTGATGCTCCAGGAAGTCAAAGGATGAAGCTGTCTGTGTCTGTGAGGTTACTGTAGTCCAGTAGGTCCAGGACTAATCGGATGTTTTTAACATCAGACATTTTAATATCATTATTATTATTATTTAACAGCTAAATAAACATGCTCAATGTGAATTATTAGACATTTTCTGTGCAGAATTATTAGGCAAATGAGTATTTTGACCACATCATCTTCTTCATGCATGTTGTCTAACTCCAAGCTGTATAGGCTCCAAAGCCTACTACCAATGAAGCATATTAGGTGATCTGCATCTCAGTAATGAGAAGGGGTGTGGTTTAATGACATCAACACCCTATATCAGGTGTGCATAATTATTAGGCAACTCCCTTTCCTTGGGCAAAATAGGTCAAAAGAAGAACTTGACAGGCTCCGAAAAGTAAAAAAAAAAGTGAGATATCTTGCAGAGGGATGCAGCACTCTTAAAATTGCCAAGCTTCTGAAGCGTGATCATCCAACAATCAAGCGTTTCACTCAAAATAGTCAACAGGGTCGCAAGAAGCGTGTGGAAAAACCAAGGCGCAAAATAACTGCCCATGAACTGAGAAGAGTCAAGCGACAGCTGCCAAGATGCCACTTGCCACCAGTTTTGCCATATTTCAGAGCTGCAACATCACTGGAGAGCCCAAAAGCACAAGGTGTGCAACACTCAGAGACATGGCCAAGGTAAGAAAGGCTGAAGAACGACCACCACTGAACAAGACACACAAGCTGAAACGTCAGGACTGGCCAAAGAAATATCTCCAGACTGATTTTTCTAAGGTTTTATGGACTGATGAAATGAGAGTGAGTCTTGATGGGCCAGATGGATGGGCCCGTAGCTGGATCGGTAAAAGGCAGAGAGCTCCAGTCCGATTCAGACGCCAGCAAGGTGGAGGTAGAGTACTGGTTTGGGCTGGTATCTTTAAAGATGAGCTTGTGGGGCCTTTTCAGGTTGACGATGGAGTCGAGCTCAACTCCCAGTCCTACTGCCAGTTTCTGGAAGACACCTTCTTCAAGCAGTGGTACAGGAAGAAGTCTGCATCCTTCAAGAAGAACATGATTGTCATGCAGGACAATGCTCCATCACACGCGTCCAAGTTCTCCACAGCGTGGCTGGCAAGAAAGGGTCTAAAAGAAGAAAAACTAATGACCTGGCCTCCTTGTTCACCTGATCTGAACCCCATAGAGAACCTGTGGTCCATCATGAAATGTGAGATTTACAAGGAGGGAAACCAGTCCACCTCTCTGAACAGTGTCTGGGAGGCTGTGGTTGCTGCTGCACACAATGCTGATGATGAACAGATCCAAACACGGACAGAATCCATGGAGGGCAGGCTTTGGAGTGTCCTTGCAAAGAAAGGTGGCTATATTGGTCACTGATTTTTGTTTTGTTTTGTTTGAATGTCAGAAATGTATATTTTATTGTGAATGTTGAGATGTTATATTGGTTTCACTGGTGAAAATAAATAATTGAAATGGGTATATATTTGGTTTTTGTTAAGTTGCCCTATAATTATGCACAGTAATAGTTACCTGCACACACAGATATCCTGCTAAAATAGCTAAAGCTAAAAACTACTTCCAACAATATTCAGCTTTGATATGAAAGAGTTTTTGGATTCATTGAGAACATGGTTGTTGTTCAATAATCAAATTAATCTTCAAAAATACAACTTGCCTAATAATTCTGCACTCCCTGTACAATTATAATAAAATATTTTTGGTACGGAACTTTAACCACAAAACAACAAGAGAAGCTTTAGAAGAGATTCAATATGTTTTTTTGTTGTTGTTTTTTTTTTTTACTAAGAAATGTCATAATTAAGACTTAAAATTAAATATTAAAACAGGTAAAAATATGGTTGAATATTAAAAAGAGGAGGGAGTGGCACATTTGAATTGTTTTGTGCTGAAAATGTAAGTTATTTTAAAAAATTATACTGTAGTGTATTTCTCTAAATTGTAGCTTTCCTCTGAATATCTTGGTGCTATTCATTATTTAAAACAAATTTTAATTTAAAAAGCTAATATGAATTTTATAAGTCAAAGTCAAAGTAACTTTATTGTCAAGATCTACAATGATGACACATACATAGAACTTGAAATTGCGTTTTCTCTTCTCTTCAGTATAACAGGGAGATACTTTCAGACATAAAATAAACAGACTATAAACAAACTATAAATAGAAGAGGCCTAAATATAAATAGTATAAAAATAAAAGTAAAAATGAGGAGAGAATAAAGTGACTAGAGAATAAAGTGACTGAAGTATAGTTACTTAAGTTTTTAACGGCACTGGAGAACTGGTGGAAGGTGCAGTTAGTGCTGATGAGGTAGGTGACCTGAGTATGTTAGGGATCAGCAGAGCATGTCGTGGATGCAGCAGAGCAGCAGAGCATACATATCTTGGATGGTATGACTGAAGTTTTTATTCTACTGTATTTTATTGTCAATAATTCATGTCGTGATCATAATTTGTCTGATAGATAAACTGGAGCCTCAAAAATTCTGTTTTCTGACAGAACTTTCAGCTTCATGCTGAAAATGTGAGCTGGTGATCAAACATCCTGCAGTTCTAACGAGCCTCCCGACCAGCAGAGGGCGCCGCGAGCCCACATCGACTGCTGTCGTCACTTCCGGTCTGCTACGCTGTATCAACACGTGCGTGTGTGTCTGCGGGCCTCTGAGGTTTTTTTTTAGTGATAATAAGCTTATATAGTAAATTTACGAAAATGAGCGAAAACGTCGCAGCTGCCGCCGAACTTTTGGCTCTGAACCCGGAAGAGGAGAGGACGTTCAAGGAGAAGATACGGGAAGCGAAGAAGAAATCCGGAAAGGTCCATTAACGTGTTTCTCACCAAACCTAAATTCATTCCATTGACGTTTGTCTACGTATTATTGTAATATGTATGCAATATAACAAATGTCCTGCTATTCAGCGATTATTCATGAATCATTGTTCTCACTTAGCGGAAGGCCTAGGTTGGTTCGGCTGCGGTTCCGTTTGGGCTGTGGTTCCGTTCAGCTGTGGTTCCGTGCAGCTATGATTCCATTCGGGCTGTCCCTATGTTCAGCTATGGTTCCGTTTGGCTGCGTTTCCGTTTAGCTATGGTTCCGTTCGGGCTGTGGTTCTAGCATGCGCGCGTGACCTAGCTTAGCCACCAGAACTTTCTGCAAGACCTGCTGCAGCGGTCTCTTCTTAGAACGAGCGTCACTAGATCGGTGTGTAGTAACTAATCTAGTGTTAAAATAGTGCACAGTTTTGTCTTTACCAGCGTCTTGAATGTATTCAACCAGTGCGTAGTGAGGACACTTTCCGGATGAAACTTGCGGCTTAAACCTCTGTCCGCATTCTAAGGTAAGTTAGTTGGTGTCTAATTGAAATGCTAGTAGATTTTTTGTTGTTTTTTACTCCACCTCGTGCAAATTTAATGAGAAAATAACTGTAAGCAGCTTTTATTTTCGCTCGCAAGCCTCCGCATCCAAGCAGTGAACACTGGCGCACGTGGTCATGTGACCGGTTTTGAGTAAGCTGATTGGCTGCAGTCAATGTCCACAAACATACAGCATCAGATGTAGTTTAATGAAATACGTTTAGAATGTGGTATTATTTATTAAAACAAGTGTTTCACTATTCTTTTATTTATTTAAAAATTTAAATCATGACTTTTTTTACAAAATATTTGATAGTATTTTTACCCTTTAGTTTAATATTTTTGCTGTCTTTGTACACAATTTTTATTTTTTCTGACTTAAATCGTATTTTCTAACCTTTATTTATTTATTTTTTAGAAAATTGGTCTGCCACCTGGATATTTATTTTTCCATTTTCTCTTTCAGTTTTGGATTCCATGGCTCCAAAAAATAATGTTTTGGTGATGCTGGGATTGCTTCTACGTATAGTTCAAACCCAGGAAATGAAAGTCTGGAATCTCTATGTTGTTAAAGTGTAAAAAATAATCTAGTGTAAATAGTAGTGTTTGCTTTAAAGGTGTTTTTTTTTTTTTTTAAGATAAATCCTTTTATAAACATGTTATGCTGAAGATGTCAGTGGGTACTTCATAGCATCTGTGCTTCAAATTTAACTGTACCATTTTATTTATTATATTCCTAATTGATTATTATTTGATAAGGAAATAAAAATCGATTTCATATCAACTCAAATTCTTGTTCTTTTGACTAGCTTTGAATTATGCCTTTTTTTTCCTGGACTGTACAGTAATGTGAAAGTCGTGACACTAAGAACTCTCATCTTTGATTCGGGTCACAAGCATTTGATTGTTTAGCTTTTATTCAGGAATCAAATTCCCCGTCCTACATGTAACCACTTCACACTCATACCATGGTCCGGGTGAATACTCGATTCTGATTGGCTGCTGGGTGTGCATTAAAAGTGATGTACCACAGGATAACTGCACAGTGAAAAAAGAAGTTCCAGTCACCTAGCTTAAATGTTTTGTATCACTGCGCCGGCCTCTATAAAACAACCTTTAGCTTCATCATTTGGACAAAAACAAGTGTGAGAGGTGAACTTTCTCTCTGAACTGATGCTTTATGCAGTCCATCATAAAGATCAGCATATATATATCTCAGAATCTTGACTGCAGCGGTGGTGCGGCGCAAAGCGGACTATTTGTTACATGGTACAAATAGTCCGCTTTTTGTGAGAAAAGTGGTCCAAATCGAAAATAAACAAGAATTGAGGACTAAAAACTGGTCAATATTTATTGCTTTTGTAAGTTACCATGGTATAAGCGGGTTAATGGCCTTCGAAGTGTGTATTATCACCTTTTAACGCACGCCTGGCGTCGGACGGTTGCTTCCGGGAAGTGGCCATTAACCCTTATTTTCTGACCTACTCCAGTGATCTTTGGGCCACTGGAAATGTTTCCTTAAGCCAGAAACATCAGGGCAGTCCAATGAATTTTAAAGTTTTACTCCCATACCTACATTCTGACTGTGGTTCCGTTCTGTCCAACTAGATTATTAATCCCTTCACCATAACTGCTGTGATGTTATCATGTAATCAGATTAGTAATCCCTTCACCATAACTGCTGTGATGTTATCATGTAATCAGATTAGTAATCACTTCACCATAACTGCTGTGATGTTATGTAATCAGATTAGTAATCACTTCACCATAACTGCTGTGATGTTATCATGTAATCAGATTAGTAATCCCTTCACCATAACTGCTGTGATGTTATGTAATCAGATTAGTAATCACTTCACCATAACTGCTGTGACATTCACGTACACATTGAAGGCAGTCATCTAAATACAACCTACAGAAACTGGGGGAACTCCCCTCTGTTACGCTGACATACATATTTAATGTAAACCATATGGTCCAAATAGTGGAGGGTTTAAAGGATGAACTGTAATGCAGAGGGGTGGTTCCTCCTGTTCTGAACCTGTGGTACATCTGCAGGAACGTCCTCCTGAAAGCTCTTCTCTTATCTCCCCAGGGGAACGCTCTGGTTCCTGGGGTGGTCTATGTGGGACACCTCCCTCTGGGCCTGTTTGAACCTCAGCTCAAGTCTTACTTTGAGCAGTTTGGATCTGTTCAGAGGCTTCGGCTCTCCAGGAGCAAGAAGGTAAGACCCAAACGATGCGGCTTTCCATGGCTCAGCCTGAAAATGTTCTCCGGTTTGACCGTAACCTGAGGTCAGATATCTGAGCCCACAGCACGGCGGCCCATTAAGCTTATCGTCTGCTCCTGTGTAGGCAGGCCGATAAAACCCATGGGCCTACAAAGTTGTGCGATTGTTAGTGTTTGTGCGTTCATCTTTGTGTGCTGATCTTTGTGTGTTTCAGACTGGCGGAAGCAAAGGTTTTGCCTTTGTGGAGTTTGAATGTGAAGAAGTTGCCAAGATTGTAGCAGAAACCATGAACAATTACCTGATGGGGGAGAAACTCATCAAATGTGAGTCCTGCTTGTTCTAAGTCTGACTCCCGCCTCCCCATCCCCTGTCGCTGAGATCTTCTTGAACAGGAATCAGATTTCTGGAGGCCAGAAACCTCTGGAACATGTTCAGAAGGCAGATTTAGAGTGAAGGAGAAGCATTTTTAAAGGCTGAAATGTTCCTCAGGGAAGAAACGGCATTCTGTCTAAAATGAGAGGAGTTGGTCTGTAAAGCCCTTTGGCTTAAGTGGATCATGTTTGGGATTTTACATTTTAGACAGCAGCAGCTCTGAACCCCAGATGTTTGGACTTTATGACTCAAGCCTGTGGTTTGAAAATGTCACGCTGCTTTAATAGAAGCAGGTGGAACACAAAGGTCTCATGTTTCTGCATTGGGGTAGGAGGGAGCATCTATGTTAAACGCTGGTGTCTTTAAATTTAAAAGTAAAACTTCTCCAAATGATGTAAAATGCAGCTGGTAGAAGACCGTATCTCTCTTTAATAAAGCTGCTGGTTGACGATAATCTTTCTGTGTTTTCCGACCTTTTTGGAGCCATGGTCCCCTTTGTATGTGATTACGAGGCACACCAGCAATCAAAACTGTGAAAAGAAAAGGCTCAGTAGTCTGTGTCTGTCGGTCTGACGACAATTTTTTGTAATACTTGAGGCACTATAGGTGTTTCCTGAAAGTTGCCATAGAAGTTATTTTTGTAAAGAATTTTACGTGGGTTGATTAAAATGTCATATTATGAAGACCCTTCTACATGTGAAGCACAGACAGACACAATAAGGATTCTGGAGCCCAAAGCGTTCCTGCTGTGAGGTAAAAGTGGTAAAAGTCATGACGGCCTTGATGGCCAAAATGGGTTTAATCCCAGAGAAGACAACCCATCATCCGCCCTACAATGGGGACATTTCCATGAAAATTAACCTGAAGATAAAGTTTAGCTGCAAAGGTGAACAGTTTCCAACCAGAAACCCTCCAGAGGTTTGAGGGGAGGAAAATGCTGTGACTTTATTTTACAGCAGGTAACCAGCACCATGCTCCTTTAGAAGACGTGCCCCTCCCCTGAGTCATGTTGTTCCAATTAATGAGGGAATTTGGGCCAGGGACTACAGAAGCCTTCCAAACCCAGAGTTCAGGTCCTTTGACCTAGGAAGTAAAACTGAAAAGGTAAGCAGATGCGGCAGCAAAAAAAAAAAAAAATAGCTTAACCTACTAAAGGTAACAGACCCAAACAAACCCCCCAACACAAGAAAAGAGTCAAAAACCATGTGCACGTCGTGTGTTACCAGGTAACTCGCTCAAATGTTTTACAGTGGTGGACAAAATAGTTGGTACCCCTCAGTTAAATAAAGTCGACAATGCTCACTGAAATGACTTAAAACGTTCAAAAGGAACAATAAATAAAAATTTATTTAAAATTAAACAATCAAAATCAGCCATTACTTTTGAGTTGTTGTTTAACGAAATTATTTAAAAAAAAAACTAATGAAATAGGGCTGGACAAAAATAATAGTACCTCCATAAAAGACTGAGAACTAATTGTTCAGGAGGTCATGATGAACTCAGGTTTGTCCTTTCATTAACATCACAGCTGTTTTCAAACCCAGAATCAGTCAGTCTGCCTATTTAAAGGAGACAAATAGTCACGTTGCTGTTTGGTGGAAAGGTGTGGACCACACTGAACATGGACAACAGAAAGCCAAGGAGAGAATTGTCCCAGGACATTAGAAACACAATGATAGACAAACATGGTAAAGGTAAAGGCTAGAAAACCATCTCTGAGCAGCTGGAAGCTCCTGTGATCACAGTGGAACATATTATTCAGACATTTCAGACCCACGGGACAGTAGCCAACCTCCCTGGACTCGGCTGGAAGAGGAACATTGATGACAAATGGAGGAGACGGATAGTTGGATCTGGATCCAAAGAGCCCAGAACAACCTCCAAAGACATTAAAGGTGAACTCCTAGATCAAGGTACATCAGTGTCAGATCGTACCATTCGTGGTTGTTTGAGCCAGAGTGGACTTCATGGAGACGACCACGGAGGACACCACTGTTGAAAGGAAATCAGAAAAAAGCCAGACTGGAATTTGCAAAAATGCATGTTGACAAGCCACAAAGCTTCTGGGAAAATGTCCCTACTGTGAAACATGGAGGAGGCTCAGGTCTGGTTTGGGGCTGCTTTGCTGCATCTGCCACAGGGGGTCTGGAAGTTGTTCAAGGTCAAATGAAATCTCCAGATAATCAAGGCATTCTGGGTAGAAATGTGCTGCCTAGTGTCAGAAAGCTTGGTCTCAGTGGCAGGTCATGGGTCTTCCAACAGGACAACCATCCAAAACACACAGCCAGAAACCCCCCAGAATGGCTCAGAGAAAAGCGTTGGACTATTCTAGAGAGCTGACTGTCATCAGCTGTTGTGTCCATCAACTCTAGAAACTCTGCTGTGACGTCTCTTTAACACCTCTAATAAATATGCACAGCTGTGCTTTCATCAATAGTGACCAAAAATGCAACCAATGACTGGATTCCTTCATTTGGCGCCCAAGTCTCCTCAGAGATGTTGGATAATCGTAATCCTTGACAGACTCATGCTAGCAAAGGTTGATTGTTTTCTGGGGCACAAGACTTCTGCAGCATTCAGCATTTTTCAATCATTTCACCATCCGAAAATGGTTTGGATGTTTGCACCAACTTTTTTGCAATAAGGTAGCTAGGTATCACTGCTCCATCATCGACGTCACGGCTGAAGTAAATTCAGACGGTTATTTTGTCAGTCCAGCTAATAGTTGTTAAATCTAAACTGCAAATGGTGAAACTTTTCTTTATGGTGAGTTTTTTTTCACAGTGATTGCCTCAAAAGGTTGTGCAACAAAGTATTAAGTTATGGGTACCATCATTTTTTTTTTAATAATTCTGTAATCAACAACTCAAAAGTAATGGCTGATTTTGATTATTTAATTTTCAATAAATTTTCATTTATTGTTCCTTTTGAATGTTTCAAGTCATTTCAGTGAGCATTGTGGACTTTCTTTCTTTAACTGAGGGGTACCAACCATTTTGTCCACCACTGTAGTAGCAGAGTGAGTGCACCCACCCAACCAGGATTAGCTTGGAGTTTGAGGGGGAGGGGGTGGTGCCACAGTTTTCAGGTGAATACAGTGTTTAATGTTTATGAAGTATTTGTTTTTATTATTATTGTGAGTTTCTTCATATCCCAGAATTCTGTGTTCCAAGGTGTGTTTACAATCTTTTTATAAGCTACTGTTATTTAATGTAATTTTGTCCCTGGTTCACCTCCGTTTGGCTGCTTCGTTTGCAGAGGGGATGATGTTCCTCACAGCTTCTCGCCTGTGACCATCTTGTCCTCAGGTCACATTGTTCCTTCGGAGAACGTTCATGAGAAGCTGTTTGTGGGGTCTCAAAGGCAGTTCAAGAAACCGTCCCAACCTGCTGTGACGCGCTACAACAAGAAGCGCTCGGCAGAGCAGGTTGCAAAGATGACCGACCGGCTGCTGCGCAAAGAGGCCAAGCTGCGCAAGAAGCTGAAAGCTCACGGCATGGAGTACGACTTCCCAGGATTTGTGAGTCTGGACCAGTACCTGGCAACATCATGGTTTAAAAGTCCTGAAGGCTCACAAAATTTTGGGAGTCCACTGAACGGAGACCCTACATCTGAATGGAACCTTGTTGTTTCTGATGAGACAAACTGAAATTCTCTGTGGATGAATGCTCACCTGAAGTCTGACTCCTCTTCCTTTGACCTGCAGGCAGCTCAGAAGAAGCCGCTGGAGGCAGCAGACTCGTCGTCCTGCAGCGATGTAAGTCCTGTCTCCTTTAGCGCAGAATGAATGTCGGGGCTGGGCCCCTGCTGTGTGCTCATGAACTTCCAGCGTACATCTCATGAGCCGTCTTCCGCTGTAGGATATCACGCCAGTCTGCACGCCATCTTTCACGGAGAGGAGGAAGTCATCAGTTGCAGATGACCCGGATGACGAGATAGTCCTAAAGATTCCGGCGGTGGACAAAGAGGAGGAAGAAGACAGTGAGGAGGAAGAGCAGTCCTGTGAGGAGGAGCTGTGAGCTTCCTGTGTGGACTCCAACAGGATGATGTGGTCCTGAACTGTAATTTATGATTTTATCAAATTTCTGTTTTCTGAGAGGATCTGCTGTTCGTCTGATAGACAGCAGGTGGCGCTCTGACAGGACAACGGAGAGCTCATTCATCCGTTGAGGTTCAAACTTAGCAGCACAAGCTGCTTTCAAAACAACAGAGGAACGTCTGCAGGTTCTGCTGTTTAACAATGAAAGCAGGTTTTTCTGAACCTTCAGTCTAAAGGGTCTAAGGGTTCTGAATGGTCTAGGATGGAACGTCTTCCCCTTATGCTGTAAAATGTTTATTTTGTAAAATAAATACTTTATGTATTTGGTATCTTTTAAAAAGTGAAGACTTTTTTTTTTAACTACTTCCTCTGCTGCTCCTTCCCTGCTGGGATCTCGGGTTACCAGCTCCTGTGGGGTGAAAGGGGGGGGGGAGGGGGTTTGATGGTTTTGTTTCTTTGATGTTTTGAGAGAAACATTTATTTCGGTTATGTTGAACAAACATTAACATTGACACCGATCGATGTCAACATAAACATTGAAAAACAAAAATAACATAAACATTGATGTTTTGGTTTCATTATAACTGTTGGAAAAGCGTAGAAGAAACTGGAACAGATTTATTCTAGACCAGAATTCCTAAACCAATCCGTACGAGTTTTCGCTTTTAAATGGCTGTGGTATTGCAGTACCCTTTTCAGACGGTAGGTGTCGCCACTGGCGCATGCAGTGGCCGCATTTCACACGGACTTACAGCGCATGCTCACTGTAGCCCCATTTTAGGCCCGGTGTAAGAACCTGAAGGCCCGTACACACCGGGACGAATATTCGCCTGGCGTTATTCGCCAGCGTTTTTCGCCGCGTCTTTTGTGTTCACACCCAGGCGATTTTCGCTGACGATGAGCCGAGCCAACATGCAATTTCATTCCCTGACATTAGATGGCGCTTAATGTCAAACAGAAATACTCCTGTACACAAGGTGGTTTTCACTCAGAAGAAGAGAGCCAGTATTCACACGCTTGTCAGAATCAAACAAAGAAAACATGAATATTTCAAGCACCAGTAGCTCCAGCTCCAGTTCCAATGATGAAGAAATTATTGTTCTGTTGATGATGAAAGACGCCGGAAAAGACGCCGATTTTGGGTACATCCCATAGTTACGAGAAGAGAAGAACATGGTGAGTTTTATCGACTGGTACAAGAGCTGAAAATGGATCATGAGTGTTTTCGGGGATATTTTAGAATGTCCATCATTATTTCTTTGCGGCAGTGTAGCCGCTACTTGGCGTCTATCTTCTTTGCTGGTATGTGTGCTCAGAAAGGCAGTGTTGTGTTTGAGCGCCCCCAAGTTGTGTTTTACTGTAACTTCAGAAGCTCCAGACACGTGAGCAAAAGCGCCATTCTCATTGGTCGAATAGATTTCGACGCGAGGCGTCAAAAAGAAAAAACGAACCCGTGGCGTTTTTTCGCGTCGGTGTGCACACTCTCATTGGTGCCCTTTGTTTAGTCAGGAGGCGAATTTCGCCGACGAAAATCGCCGGCGAAATTCGTCCCGGTGTGTACGGGCCTTGGAGGCTGCGCGCGGAGCCCCTGTCTTTTTGTATTCATTTTTTATTTTTTATTTTTCTGGTCACTGCGTCTTTGATGTCTTTAAAACAGCGCAAAAGAACATGCCATCACCACAAGTTTATTTTGTTTTTTCAAAATACAAACTCCAGCGGAGGATGGACACACTACGAAGTACACACTCACTAGGGGTTTATCATTCTCTCAGATGTCATCAACATACAGTGTTAGATCACTTAAAACTAAAAAAGCAGGAGCCAAATGATAGCACAGGACAGAAACTAAAATAACAGCCACAAAAACATTTATGTATTTTATCACCGAGGATTGTAATATTTTCAATGGGGAATAATATAATTAAGATTCATTAATAAAACCTGGGAAGGAGGGCTTGGAACCTCTCCATTTGCAACAGTGGATATGGTATTTTCCTAAAAGAAAAATCATAATGATATTTGAGAAAGGATCATCTAGATGTTCCATAAACAGAAGGAAGGTCAGAAATACCAAAAGGGGGAATGTTCAGTTTTAAATTAGCGACCCCAGTTGAAAAAAAAGGCCTCAACCAACACAGTAGCCTAATCACTCATTATTTCACCTTTATTCACAGAGGCCAATGGATCTCAAATAAAATGCATTTCAGTTTAAAAAACTTTACTTTAAAAATCTTTACACAGACTGAATATTTTCCATGTAACCCTGAAGCAATCCCAATAATAAACTCTAGAGGGGCTACGGAAAAACATGAAACATCTGCCTAAAATGTAAATGTGCAAATCAATGAAAAATGAAACTGATAGATAGATAGATAGATAGATAGATAGATAGATAGATAGATAGATAGATAGATAGATAGATAGATAGATAGATAGATAGATAGATAGATAGATAGATAGATAGAATACTTTATTAATCCCGAGGGAACTTGCATTTCCATCCATTGCTACTCAAATACACAAACATTCAATAGAAATTTAAAAGTAGTTGAGTAATAAATAGTCATAAAATCCTAAAAAAAACATACTCACTCAAAACAGAATAAAATAATAAAATATAAGAGCAATAAAACAAAAATAAAAGTCAGTAAAAGCATAAAAGTGTTAAAAAGTAGTTTCCCATTAGTGACTCCTCCTCATGCCCCCTCCCCTCCCAGCGGCATTGAACAGTCTAATTGCACTCGGTGCAAAGGACTTCCTGAGTCTTTCTGTGGAGCATGGCAGAGAGCGAAGGCGGTCACTGAATGCGCTCCTCTGATCACTGAAGAGTCCATGTAGGGGATGACCAGTGTTCTTCATGATGCTGTCCAGTTTGGACAGCATCCTCCGCTCTGCCACCACCTCCACTGTCTCCAGGCTCCTCCCCACCACACAGCCTGCCCTCCTTATCAGACGATTCAGTTTTTTTGTGTCCTTTTTGTTCGCGCACCCCCCCCCAACACACCACTGCATAGGACAGGGCACTTAAAACAATAGACTGATAAAACATCAGAAGGAGATCTGAGCAGACATTAAAAGAGGCAAGTCTTTTTACAAAGTACAACCTGCTCTGCCCCTTCCTATATATGGAGTCCATATTTGCCGACCAGTTCAGCTTCTTGTCCAGGAGGACTCCAAGGTATTTGTAGCTGTCCACTACCTCCACCTCTGCTCCACCAATGAGGATGGGCTGAACCGCAGCAGGTGTTCGTCGGAAATCCAGCACCATCTCCTTAGTCTTGGTGGTGTTCAGGTGGAGGCAGTTTCGTTGGCTCCAGTGCACAAAGTCCTCCACCAGCTGTCTGTACTCCCCCTCCTCACCCTCCTTGATACATGCCACAATTGCTGTGTCATCTGAGAACTTTTGCATGTGGCATGCATCAGAGATGTAGTGGAAGTCAGTGGTGTAGAGGGTAAAGAGGAGAGGTGAGAGCACTGTGCCCTGTGGAGCCCCCGTGCTGCCAGTCAGCATAGAGGAACTGCAACTCCCCATTCTGACAAACTGTGGCCTGTTGGTCAGATAGTCCGTTATCCATGACACCAGTTGGAAGTTCACACCAAAGGAGAGGAGCTTCTGCTGGAGAAGGAGGGGCTGGATTGTATTAAAAGCGCTGGAGAAGTCAAAAAAGAGCATTCTCACAGCACACCCCCCGGTGTCCAGGTAGGAGAGGGCCCGATGTAGAAGATACAGGACGGCGTCCTCAACTCCTACTTTTGGTTGGTAGGCGAACTGGAGAGGGTTCTCATCCCCCTGCACCTGGGGTCGCAGAAGCTGCGAGACCAGCCGCTCCAGCGTCTTCATGACATGAGATGTAAGGGCGACCGGCCTGTAGTCGTTCAGCTCACTGG
This sequence comes from Oryzias curvinotus, assembly GCA_023969325.1. NCBI lineage: Eukaryota > Metazoa > Chordata > Actinopteri > Beloniformes > Adrianichthyidae > Oryzias > Oryzias curvinotus. The sequence goes on from CM043717.1 coordinate 914,227, forward strand.
GGCGACTCTTCTTGGGCACAGGAACAATACATGACGTTTTCCACAGTGATGGGACCCTCCCCAGCTGCAGGCTCAGGTTATAAACCTGCTGTAGGGGTTCTCCAAGTTCTGCAGCACAGGCCTTAAGGAGGCGTGGACTCACTCGGTCTGGGCCAGCTGCCTTCCTGGGGTGGAGCCGTCTCAGCTCCCTGCTCACTTGATCCGCAGTGATGGAAAAAGGGGTGATCGTCGGGATTTGATGACTGAGATGGGGGCAAAGAGAGGGCAGCAGGAGGGGGAGCAGAAGCAAGATGGTTGGGGAGGTCAGTGGGGCACTGCAGCATCAGGGAGCAGGCAGCATGGGGGGTAGCCTGGGGGGAGCTGAACCGGTTGAAGAAAACATTGAGTTCATCCGCTCTCTCCTGACTCCCGCTTGTCGCACCGCCCTCTTTTTTGCTGCATCCAGTCATAGTCTTCATGGTGCTCCAAACTTCTTAAACTTCATTTTGATGCTTCCTTTGCTGATGACCAAAAGGTCCTGAAGCTCCTTGTTCTCAATCTCCAGCTGAGCCAGCCTCTCTCGAACAGAGCAGTAGTGCTGGTCGTCCACCTGAACGGCTCTTCTCAAACTGAGTTAAACCTGCAAACATTTGTGAACATAAGAGTTTGGAGTTAACCTCCTTTCTCTCCTTAAACTTCACCAGGCCGTCAACATTAGAATTCAGATCCTGAGCAGAAACACATTTACTGTCATTCAAGTGAGCAAAACACAATGACATGTCCAAGAGTCTTCTCCTGGTTTCTGCCTGTATTTTGTGGCAACACCTCCCTTCTTCCTTTGATGGGGCGCCATCAGTGACCAGACTGACATCATGTGACCAGTTCACTCCAGCATTGTCCAGCACAGTAACTAGAGAGCTGACTGTCATCCGCTGTTGTTGTGTCCATCAACTCTAGAAACTCTGCTGTGACGTCTCTTTAACACCTCTAATAAATATACACAGCTGTATTTATCTGTGATGTTGTTGCTTTCATCAATATTGACTGAAATTGCAACAAATGACTGGATTCCTTCATTTGGCGTCCAGGCTCCTCAGAGATGTTGGATCTGATCATAATCCTTGACAGACTCATGTTGGCAAAGGTGGACTGCTGTTTGGGAGCAACCCGTCTGCAGCTTTCAGCATTTTCCATCAGTTCACCATCTGAAAATGGTTTGGACGTTTACTCCAACTTGTTCTCAATCAGGTGTCTGTCACTGCTCCATCACTGACATCACGCTGCAGTAAAAGCAGACGGTTGTTCTTCAGTCCAGATAATAGTTGGTAATTCTTCTCTTTCTTAACTGCAAATGGTGAAACTTTTCATTATGGTGAGTCTCATAGTGGTGCTGAATGTTATTTTCTTTTAGCACTGAGACCTGTTGATGACACACCAAGCATGCAGGTTTTGCATTCAGCTCTGTGAATAAATAAAATCTGTCCATTTTTCCTGGAAAGCTCAGACCTCCACTTCAACCTTTTTACTCTTTTTGACAACATTTTGGTCATTGGTGACACTTATATCAACATAACAGCGGTGGGGCTCGCGTGGAGCCAAACTGCATCTTACCCAGACACAGAGCTGTTAGGTTTCGCTTTTGCCACGTGCTGGGATCAGCAGTTTCACCTGTTTTGCTTTTCCTTTGCTCCCCCTAGTGGCGGAATTTCGCATTTTGGTTATTTCTTTAAAAAATCATAACTCGCCACAGGAACGTACGACGGAGTTTTAGGGCCACCAAAAAAAAAAAAAAAAAAGTAAAATTACGAGATTTTATCTCGTTGATTTAAGAGATAAAAAGTCTTAAATTTAGGAGATAAAAAGTCGTAAATTTAGGAGATAAAACGTCGTAAATTTAGGAGATAAAAGCTCGTAAACGTAAATTTAAGAGTTTTTATCTCCTAAAATTACAAGATAAAATCTCGTAATTTTAGCTTTTTGTTTTTTTTTTGGTGGCCTTAAAACTCCGTCGTAGGAATGGACTAGAAACGTGCTTGTTTTTTTTAAACATGCTTATAATTTTTACTCTTCATGACTGGGCCGTATGTTTGACACCCCTGCCTTAGAGTAATCACATGAAAAACACAAATGTTCCAGCGTTTCCTTATTCAAGTTACAAAAAGTGCAAGATTCCACATCAAATTTAAATCTGCTTTGAAGAAAATCAGAGACAGGATCAAATTTATGAATTATTTTGAAATGAGTTTCTTTTATTTTTGACAGAACATTTCAAAAGGAAGTCTGTTTCCTAAGTGTTTAAAGGTGGATCTTGGAACATGAACACGTGGAGTTATTACCAACCAGAAGAGCTTTTAAAAAATTAATTCTGAACATACTGACCATAGAATCAAAATCCAGAGCATTGATGCCACCATTGTCATAACTTTTGACCAGTTGGGAACATTTGATATAATATGTTTTGTTTTTCCACGGGAATATAAAAATAATTGAGTTAACTTTCTTAATGTTTGGAGGGGATATGTATAAAGAATAGCAGGGATAAATAATCTAAATCCACTTTGGTTAACAGATTTCTCCCAAAAATAGTTAAATCTCTTGTCAACCAGCGACTTCAACTTTTCTTTATATCAAGCAATCGGTTTGTAATGTTGACTTCTTCCCTTCTTATTGTGTTTTCAGACAATAATACACCCAGATATTTCACTTCATCAACAGCCCTAATGGCTTCAACAGTTTGGTGCTGACACGAGTGAATGGGGAGTATTTCACATTTTGAAATATTTAGCTTCAAACCTGATGCTTTGGAAAATAACTGAATCCTACTTAGAGCTTTAACAACCTCTGCATCGTTTTTTAGGAGTAAAGCAGTATCATCTGCAAACGGACTAATTTCATATTGCTTTTCAAAAATATAAATACCTGGAATATCATGACTATGATTTATAAGAGGTTAATAACTGAGTAGCTAATATAAACAGTTTGGGGGAGATGGGGCAAACTTGTCGGAAACCTCTTAATTACAAAACGGGGAGTAATTCCTGGATTTAAGGAAACGGAACTATAAATATCATTATACAACATTTCGATAATATTACACAATTTATCACCAAATCCTATAATTTTCAGGGCTTTAATCAAAAAGGAATGCTCCAATGTGTCAAATGCTTTATAAAAATCTAGAAATAATATCAAACTATCGGGGTCAACAAAGTCACAATAATCAAACAAATCTACTACCAACCTGATATTTCCTCCTTTAATAAATGCTGACTGACACTCATCCACTACATCCTTCAGTCCTCTGTTTAGATGCTCTGCAAAAACAGGAGCTAAAATTTTATAATCATTGCATAACAAAGTAATTGGTCTCCAATTATCCAAATATAAAGTGTTTTTATAGGTTTAGGGATTAAAGTGAAGTACCCCTTTGTGTTACCCTCATTGTGTTAGAAAGGCTACCTGCGGAGATACGGCATAGGTTTCATCTCTTTGGGTCACATGATTTGGGAGCTATTGAAAAAAATATAAAATTCATCTGCAATCTTCTGGAATTTTAATAGAAAAATTCATATAAATTTTGCATCATATATAATTGCAAAATAAAGTGGTGTGTCTGATGTGGGGGTGTCAATACCATAATTCGGCACATGTTTCACCTCTTTGGGTCAGGTGGTTTGGGAGCTATTGAAAAAAATCACCAGATTTCACATGCAAACCTAAAAATTCATATACAATTTTTGTGTGTATGGTGTATGTTGGCACCATAATTTGAAATATATTTGGGATCTTAAAGTCACATGGTTTGGTAGCTATTGAAAAAAACTGTTTACCTCAAAGAAAAATTATTGTAAAATATTGAGCATCTACTATTGCAAAACTTCTCATTAAAACATTCCAAAATAAATAAAGATGTTTAGACACAATATGAAGAAATGTTTCATTGTTCTTTATTTTATTTTTACACAGCATTTAGTCCTGGGTTTGATCTAAAGTCTTCTCCATCCCATGCACTTGTTAATTTGTTGACGGTCCCTAAGAGACCCCACTGGAGATCTGCGCGACTCTGTGTGGAACATCTAACCTAAAGCTTACTTCACAGCAGTTGTTGAAGTCCCAGCCCGGGTGGTCAGGACGGTGCGATCCTGCTACGGACTACAAATGTTTTCTTCTTCTACTGTTTTGTGAACAGTAGAATAGTCGTAGTTTTTTTTTGTTGAAGCAAATATTTAACAATCTCGCCATGTCTGTCAATGACATCAATATTGTAACAATCCAGCCGGACCGTCACTTCAGTGGGGAAGCAAGAGCCAAGCTGCTAATTAACTGACTACGTTAGACTCCGTGTCCCACACACCGCACGCCCCCGGACAGTCTCAAGCAGAAATAAACAATAAGAGAGGTAATGTTTCCTTTTGAGCATCAAGCCTGTTTATTCAAGCAAACACAAACAGCATGGAAGTCACTTCAATTCACAACCCTCTCACTCAGGGTTTCACCCCAAAGCTCTCCACTTCCCATTAAAAAAGCCATCAACTCCACAACACATATAACTATCCAACGGCCACCTACTCACTCTAAGCTGACTCACTTTGTACCTGTCACTGACCAAACTGTCCAAGAGACCATCACCCGTCTGAGCTCGTCTACATGCTGCCTTGATGTGTTACCCACTAGATTTCTAAAGTTTGTCCTGAACAGTGTGTTGCCACCAATTACTCAAATAGTTAACATGTCTCTTCAATCTGGAATATTTCCAGAGGCCTTAAAAACTGCAGTCATTAAACCCCTCCTGAAGAAGAGCGGTCTTGATCCCACTGTACCGAATAATTACAGACCTATCTCTAATCTGCCATTTTTAGGAAAAATCCTTGAAAAAGTTGTCTACCAACAGCTCACTGACTTTCTCTTATTAAACAATTCATTTGATGTTTTCCAGTCAGGTTTTAGACCCCATCATAGCACAGAAACTGCTCTTATCAAGGTAACCAACGACATCCGCCTGAATACTGATGATGGTAAAGAGTTTGTCTTAATCCTGCTAGACCTGCCTTTGATACTGTTGATCATGGGATCCTTTTCCACAGACTCCAGGACTGGGTTGGCATTTCTGGATCTGCCCTAAGTTGGCTCAAGTCTTATCTAGAAGACAGGAAATACTTTGTTGAAATTGGGAGTTGTGTCTCAGACTACATGGCCTTGACTTGTGGTGTGCCCCAGGGATCGATCCTGGGACCCCTTCTGTTCAACCTCTACATGCTGCCACTAGGGCAGTTAATACCCAGTAATAACAAATCTTATCACAACTATGCAGATGATACTCTGATCTATGTGTAGTAGTAGTAGTAGGTATTTTTTTTATTTCGGACAAGTGAAAACAAGTGTAAGATAACAAAATAAGACAAAAACAAGACAATAATTATATAAAACAAGAAAATTATATACAACAAGACAAGTCCAAAAGGGAGTAAGAAGAAGAAAATCTTATAAACTCTCACCCCCTTTACCTAAGTCCTTACTTTCCAACTAAACCCAGTACACCCACCATCAAAGTCCAGTGCCCTACCCAAGTGTATATTCTGTTACAACTGCACATGTCATTTTCATTTCCAAAAAACACGCAAATGAATAACAAAATGTATTCTCAAAGTATGCAAAGCATTCTGTATTGTTTGAATTTGTACATATTTATCCATGATCATATTTCTGTATTTATACTTAAATTCTTTTATGTTTGGACGTTGTTTCAAGCTTTTACTGGTTCTGTTCTACAACTTCACTCCACAAATTGAAACACAGAATCTCTTTTATTTGTACGTGCTTTATGTATGAGAAATTTATTTTTTTCCCTAAAATTGAATTTTTCCTCTCTTTTAATATTTATTAAATAAATAACCTTTGGATATTCGCCGGTAATAAATTGTTTTCGGCCTTAAATATTATTTGAGCGGTACAATACTCTACTAGATCGTAAAATTTGAGTAATTTTGATTGTATGAGAAATTTATGTGTCACTGACAACAGGTGAATATGGGCCGGTGGATTCACTCAACCACTGCCTCCAACAGATCAGCGCGTGGATGCAGAACAACTTTCTCCAGCTAAACTCAGACAAGACCGAAGTTATTGTTTTTGGTCCACAGAAACAAAGAGAAAGTGTCAGCAGCTACCTTCATTCTCTGTCTCTTAAACCCTCAAATCAAGTCAGAAATCTAGGGGTAATCATGGACTCTGACCTGAACTTTAACAGCCATATCAAGTCAGTAACATCAGCAGCATTTTACCATCTGAAAAACATTGCCAAAATCAAAAACATGATGTCAAAGCCAGACGTAGAGATACTTATTCATGCATTTGTCTCCAGTAGGTTAGACTACTGTAACAGCCTGCTCACCGGCCTCTCCAAACGAGCTGTAAAACAGCTTCAGTGCATCCAGAATGCTGCTGCTGGAGTCCTGACCAAAACCAGGAAGTAAAACCAGGAAGTATGATCACATTAGTCCTGTGCTCAGGTCTCTGCACTGGCTCCCTGTAACTCAAAGAATAGACTTCAAAGCAGCTCTGCTTGTGTACAAGTCTCTCCATGGCCATGCACCAAAGTACATCTCTGACATGTTAGTGCCATATGAACCATCTCGTACTCTGAGGACCTCAGGGTCCGGCCTCCTGTTGATTCCCAGAGTCAGAACTAAACAAGGGGAATCAGCGTTTCAATATTCTGCAGTTAAAATCTGGAACAGCCTCCCTGAAGCCGTAAGACAGGCCTCTTCTGTGTTCATGTTCAAATCTAGACTTAAAACATTTCTGTTTAGCCGTGTATATGACTGAAAGGTCCTATCTGCACTTTTCTTTCCTTCCTTTCTTTTTAAATAAATTTTCATATTTTTCTTTTCTTTTAAAGTAAATTTTACATTGATTATTTCCATGATGTATTGTGATTTTAATGCATTTTTCTGTTTTGTGAAGCACCTTGAATTACTTTGTACACGAATTGTGCTATACAAATAAACTTGCCTTGCCTTGCCATGAGCCTTAGGGGCTGAAGGCGGGCCTAACCCCCAGGTCGCTACAATGTCAATGATGAAATAAAGGTAGACAAAAAAAACAAGAAAACAAATATAACTTTAAAAAGAGGGGCTCTTACAAAAGTTTAAATAGATCAAATACATTACACAATGTCTGGGTATTCTTGTGATTCGTGTAATGTAAAGATTTAGAGAATAGTTTGAGACGGTAGTAATCCATTAGTTGAATAGAGGTATTTTTATTTATACTTTTTCAATAAACTTTATTGTATCGGCTTACTCCCACCATCCAAATACACGCTTCATAGGTTAATTGGCAACTCTAAATTGTCCATAGGTGTGAGAGTGAATGGATGTATGATTGTGGACACACCTATCAGTAGCCGGGATAGGCTCCAGCAGCCCCGTGACCCGAAAGGGAAAAAATGGAACAGAAAAAAAAAAAAACTTTATTGTACATTTTTAAATTTACAGAAATTCACATTCCGTTGCACAATAAAGACACAATTGCAAATATCAAACACACATATAAGACCAAACAACAATAATAGTAGAATAGTATTAGTAGTGAATAAAAATCAAATAATTTAACTGTCGCGATGTTGGCCACATAGCGGAAGTGACAATGTTTGCGCACGCGCAGACCGATCGGGTAGCCGTACAGGTCGGTACAGCCAGCGCTTCGCTGAAACTTCCGCTCCTGTGTTCGGCTCGCGCCTGAAGCGTCGATACAAAACGTCATATCGCCACAAAGATCAGAGAGAGTTCCGTGTCGGAGGAGCGGCTGTTCTCGCGGTGGGGTTGTCCTCCCGCCGCTCACTGACTTGTTTTCTCCGCGTTTCTCTGGATTCAGCGTCATGGAGACGAGCAGAGCGACGTTCACCGAGACGAGGCGGCGGTCGTGGACAAAAACAGCCCTTACTGTCCTTCTGTGTCTGGAAGCAGGTCCGTAACCTCTGTTTCGGTTTGGTTAGCTTCCCGGCTAACGTAGTTTACTGGTTTACACCTGGTTAGCCTCGTGCTGAACTCACTGTTAGCTTCCTACTTACTTAATTACCTAGAGAACTTCCCAATTTGTTCCCTGGTTAACGGCCAAACTTAGCCTTATCCGTAGAGTTTACAGGCTGGTTACAACCATTGACTGTATCTGAGACCTGGACTGAGTGACTCCTCCCCCTAGCGTTCCAAACAGGAAGTGGCCCAGAGAAGCCAAAATCACATAGACTTCTATAGAGAAATAAACATCGGATACCTTTTTGTTTTTACATCCTGATGGTCCACATTTATTTTTCTTGATTATATTTTTCAATACAAGTTATTTAATTTCTAAACTGACCAATCAGATGCCTCCATTAAAGCATATGGTGCCAGCTGACCCCCCACAAGATTGACAGATTCTCCTGAGCCACTTTCAGTGGAAGGGGTGTGTACTTCAAACGAGATTGCAGACAGTTGTTGCCATAGAAACGTTGACTTAAACTCACTCGGACCAATCACTGTCGTCAGCCACCAACATGGTGACCGAATTGACTTCATCTGGCTGGAGCTGGATTAAGGCATTTTCTATGGCTGACATCACATCCACTCTGTCCAGTTATGCTATACAGTCAATGGTTACAATCCAAGGTGAACTGGAGTACCAACAGGAAATCCAGTTGTCTCACAGTTGTTGGATGTAAACCCAGACAAGCTCAAACCACACCCGGATCTTGTGTTTAAGAACAGTTGGGAGAACTCTGAGGAACATGGGTGCAGGTCTGCAGGTCTGACTGACGAACTTGAGACGGATCTTGGTCAAACCATTCTGAACTGAAACAGAAGAAGTCTTGATGAACAGAAGCTGCTGGACTTTGGTGTTCCTGAAAACCATAGAACAGCAGTTTTTTTCCTGGTGACCTCAGGACTCCTGTGGGAACATCTGTGTCAGAGCTGACTTAGAACCGATCTAAAATGACTCTCCTCCTCCTCCAGTTGGATGGATGCGCCGTGATGCCCCCCTCAGAACGTCATGGTTAATGACTTCCAGCTGACTGGGCGCCAGCCCTGGGGATGGCGGTGTTCTTATACACGGTTGAGTATCGGAGGTGAGGTCTTTTGATGTGATGGATCTTCAGATCCGCAGACTTTCGGGAGCTTCATGGATTAACTGTAATTATTTTCTTTTTGTCTGATCTGGAACTGAGTCACTTCACGTGAATGTTGTCTCTTCTGCAGATTTGACAACAACACCTGGCAGCAGGTGCCTGCGTGCGTGAGACGCCCGACACTTCCTGTGACTTTCCTCAGCCGCAGCCAACGCCACCAGGGCTGCGTCGGGCTGCGCGTGCGTTCCCAGGAGCGCGGCGTGTCGGTCGGCTGCGTTCCGGCCTGCAGCGTATACGTAACAGAGATGAACTGAGACACCACAGTGTTTTCTCTCCTCTGTTCTCTGTTCCTGACCAATGCTCTCCTCAGAAACCGTCATGTTTTCATACTAAGGTGGGCGAGTCATTGAGGTGTGACTGACAGCAAGGCACTTGGCAAAAGGAAAGAAAAGGTCAACAATAAACACTAACGACATCATATTTCTTAGTCCACAAAACAATTCTCCAAAGTTTGGGGACACAGACCTTCAGAAGTTCCTCTTGTGTCCGATCAAACATCTGTCCAGAAGTTTTAGTGGAACCGCCAGATGTTCCTCAGCAGTGTCTTTCATGGATCCACGTTTGTCCAAGAGTCTTTAACTGACTGTAGCATCATGACCTCTGACCTGGACTGACCCAGTGAAGCCTACCTGCTGTTCTTTCATGGGCTCCTGCACAAGTCCTTCTGTTGTCTTGGACTCCTGAAGGTTCTCCTCCGAGGGGTGGGATCTTTCTGTGGCTCTCTGGGTCTAAAAGCTGCAGAAAATACTGTGGAATCTTTTCAAACCCAAACCTATTAGAGATGTTTGATCTAAGGCGGTTCGGAAGTTTTGTTGGAGGTCATTCTTCTGCTTCAGTGTCGGACAGATGTATTACCAGATTTCCCAACGTGGATCAGGCGCGGTGGGAGAAAGTACATTGATTTTGACTCAGGTGATGAGGCCCTGAAGTTCTTGAACCGTTGTTGTTTGTTTCTTCCGGATAAGCCGCTGTTTCTCCAAGGTCTCTTTGACTGCAGCACCCGCATCATCATGACTGTCCGTCTGAGCGGAACCACCATCTGGGTAGGGAGTACGCTGACAATGTTCAACAACCGGATCTACTTGGAAAAGAAGGAGAGGAGCTGGAAGTAAGAAAGCAAAAGTTGAATAATCGTTAGGATCTTTAGTGACGCTGGCAAAAGCACCAAGACGTCAGTCCTCCTAACAGAAGGAACGAGTTACGGACACGTGCTGCGTGATTCACTTCCTGGCTTGTGTCTGTCACATTAGCTTCCTACAGATCCAGCCTCTAATGACAGTATTTCCAGAAAAGGAGCAGGAAATGTTCAGAAGTACTGGATATTGATTTCATCTGCTCTTGGTTTGGTAGTGAGGATGAGACAACGCCCTCCTCTAAAAACCGTCAGCGGTTTGGAGGCGGGGCAGATCTACTGTGCAAAGGTGGAGTTCTTCCGGTACGGGAAACACTGGGGTGCCGAGCTGTGTCCGCTTTGAGCTCATCCCAGCACGATAAGTCCGGTCCAGTTTTAAGACGGGCTAGAACCTCCTGAGCGTTTCACTCATATAATAATAATGCCTTTTATTTAAAGCGCCTTCAAACACTCAAGGACACTGTACAGTAGAGGGCTGCATTGGGATTGGGCCCGCCGGGTCCCCGCGGGACCAACCCCAAATCTCGCGGGATTGGCGGTTTTGAATTGTACTGGGGCGGGAAGCGGGGGCGCAAAAAAAAAACTCAGCGGGACCGTGCTGCCATGAATATCTCATGAATATATATTACGGACTACGTTTAAGCTGAGTGGCTGTTGGAGTCCTTATGTACTGATCTCCGTGAACGCACCAGGTGAGACCCCCAATCCCTCTGTTCCATCTAACCGTGTTGTTGGGGGGCGCCCCGCCTCTGTAGAAATTGTGCTCTTTAAAGCTTGATACCGCGGTCGCGTATGGGCGAGCTAAGAGCTAAAGTTATGGTCTGATCGCTGCAGGAGCAATGTGTGCATCAATGCATGGTAGACCCAAAGAATGTGGAGAGATCAGGTTTATTATTTTGGAGAGTCTACTTGGTAATTCAGTTTTCCATGTTTGAGTTCATAAAATCATCCAAGAAAAGTCTCGGCTTCAACTCCTGCATGAAAGCTGCGTCTGAATCTGACGCCCGTGTTTTGCATCTCTGACAGATCTGAAGCCAAGCCCCTCCCCTGCATCTTTACCTGCTTTTCCTCTCTAGCCTGTTCACAGTTCACAAATCCTGCTGTAGCTGGAGTTTTTTTTTTTCCTCCCCGCGCTCCCAGAGTATTCTACACAGAGAGCGCAAAATACGGTCATAGCAGGTTAACACGTTAGTCGGGACGCTCCTAAAGCGCAGCAGAAGGATGAAAAGAGCTGTCAATCCTATCTGGCAACACTGCGCGGGATAAGGAGCAGTTACCTGGCAGGGACATGATGTCATGGATAAAGCAGAAAGAACCACAAACGAGGTTCATCGTGAGACACGCATGCTGTTCAGATCTGCCTGCTGATGCCTCACTGAGGCGCAAAACCAAAAAACGGAAAAGGCTGAAGCTAAAAAAAAAGTATTTTTCCAGTCAGGAAAAAATTATTCATAGATTTTCAGCTCTTTGAACAATTAATGTTTTTCTTTCTCCAAATTCAAATGAACTTTGACCTGCATCGTTACCAGCGGGTTCAGCGCGCTTCTCAGGCCTCTTCTGCGGCGCAAACAACGCACAATTTAACCGAACAGATTTGTGGAAAATATATTTAATAATA